>VDFB02363515.1:0-46271 GCA_007258455.2 Sequoia sempervirens
CATGTTGTGGTCACCCGAATGACTCACACAAGCCATAATATAAATGAGTGAAGTACATCACAATAGTGAATGCACTATTCCAATACATGAAGAGTAATAACCACAAAAATATGTGAAATTTAAGAATAATATATTTCACTTGAGTGCAATATTACAATAAAATAGAAGACTTGTTTTTTAAATATAAACAAGAGATGGGTGCTTATAAGAAATAATCAAGAGAATTCCTCTCACATTATAGCTAGGTGAGTCACTAAGTGAGTCACTATGAAGGATATTAAGTAAAACATTACTTGCTAATAATAGACATGTGAGAGAAGATACTCCTCATAATATGACATGTGTACAATTCAAAACCTATGCAAGCTTATCTTATGCATAATAAATATAGGATAATAAAATAGATACAATAATATTATGCACTCTAACACCCCCTCATAAGCATAGCTTAGGTAGATAGTGATAATGATGAATCTGATGGGTCTCAATAACTAGGCCTAATGAGGTACCTATGTACAAACAAGTGTCTCACAAGTGGGAAAAAGGAGAAAAATTGTAGAAAATAAAAAAATCACCTAAAAAGAGAGAAAATGAGAAGGATAAATAAACCTCCTCAAAAGATATCCCTTAAATATTAAGAACGTGAAGAAATATATGAAGCATGAAGAAGTTATAAACTCTATTGAAGAACAACTAGTATACTACTAGAGCTAGAGAATCTCTACTAAAATCAAAATGAGGATCCAGTTCAAGGAGGTAAAATTCTACACAAGTGAGCACAAAAACACCACTCAAACAATGTGCAGGTGGCCATCTACACTAGTATATTGTATCAAGGCAATAACCTATAAAATGAAAATGCATGTGCCAATAATCTCAAGAAAGCTTAAATTAATTGATAAGGGTAGAAAGTGATTCCATTACTCCCTTGAAACTAAGGAAGAAATAACATAGCTATATGATACCCCCTTAATTTTTCCAAGAGAGAGGTATGAAAAATCCATTGGAATTGTGTCTCAATGTAGTCTAAATGGATGAAGAAGCAACATCAAGTCCAATATTCAATGCATGTGCAATTGAAAAAAGTGTGAAAGATCAATACATACTGTCATGGTGTAAGAATAATGCACACTCGCATAAGGGTAGATAATGTTGTGATGGAAAATAACAAGGCATACTCATAACAAAACCCCCATGACACCTTATAGAATAGTGCAAGTAAAAGAATGGTATCATATGTGTAAGATCCGTAAAACATAAAGTAAAAATATGGTACGCTTTATTTCAAAGCATTTACAAAGTAAAATTACATACAACAGAATCTTACAATGTCCAAAAATGACTATTTGTTGAAATTATAATTCTTCTAAAATATGAGAGAAAATCAAAGGCTTAAGCACAAAGTACGTAAAATATATGCACTTAAAAAATTTAGACCCAAAAAATGAAGTCCATTTATGTAAGATATGGCCCTTCAAAGTTCCCAAAATGAGAACTAAATAGACAAATCTTTGATAAAATTAATTTTAAAAAAAACCAAAAGTCTCAACTAAAAATCATCTACACCATTATGAAGAGTATAAATTTTTATCCCATTTCAAAAAAAAACTCAAAAAATACATATTGTCTAACCAAGAAAAAGACCCTCCAAATTTTCCATCTAAAACCAAAATATGAAATGAAGGGAGGTGTATACCCCTAGTGCAGTTTGGTGGAGCTAGGGAGAAGGTGGGGCAGAGTTTATTTTTAATTTATTTTTTTGTTTTAATAAAAACAATAAAAATGGTTTTCTTTTGGTAGGGGATTGATCCCACACACAACTCCCAAAGGAGTTTGAGGAGGTAGTACCTCCCTCCACACCCCTCTTAAAAGAGGTGGTATGGGTGCGTGGTGCCCCACCCGTATCATCTACCTATCATGGCAAGGGGTATGGGTACATGGTATCCCATGCCCTAAAGATTTTATAAATCTTAAATATTCATTTTATAATGATGAGTTGTGCTATACAAATACCCTTTCTATTTTTTTCTCAAAAATTTATGAGAATTAAAAAATAAAGTACTATGATTTTTTATTTTACACAATACAATAAAATGCAAGACCATACAATCATACGACTTGTAAAAAAATACCTCAATTAGACCTACTCTAATTTTAATGGTTTGATAGTTAATTTAGAGATTCTTTTCCCCTCTAGATACAAACAATATTTGTTTGGCCCTAAAGTGCTCCCAAAAAAAATATTTTCTTGTAGCACAAAGTGAACTCTTGAACAAAAATTTAGAAAAAAATGCAAATAAAAATAAAAGTTGGCAAACTAAAGGTGCTTCTTGGGGCTTTTGGACACTACGGATGCAATGGAATCATCAAAACTACGTTGGAATGCCCCAAATATGTCATTCTTCTACATGAGCCCCTTGAAACCTTTGTTCTTTTATGGACCCTGGTGAGCGCCTTCTCACCCTATGGCTCTAGTACCATGTTGGAGTCACCTCAATGACTCACACAAGGCACAATCAAGTTGAGTGAAGCACAACACAATAGTGAAAGTTTTATTCTAATAAATGAAGAATAATAAACACACAAATATGTAAAATAAAAATAATATGTTTCAATAGCGCAATTTTATAATAACATAAGAGGATCATTTTTAAATGTGAGCAAGAGAGGAGTATTTATAGTAAATACTTAAGAGAATTCCTATGACATGACAACTAGGTGAGTCGCCAAGTAAATCACTATGAAGAAGACCAAGTAAAATATTACTTTTTAATAATACCTAAGATGTTTTCTATGAGCATGACACATATGGGTGAAAGAACACCATTTTCTTGTTGTGAATAAAACATTAGAATATTTAGGTTAACCATTTGTTTTTCATCATATTTTTTCTATTTTATTTTTGCATGGTGAGTTTAGATCTATGCATCAGGTTTAACTTCACAAGCATGGAATTTAGTTCTATGCATCTAAAGATCAAATCTATTGACATAACCTTGAATGAGATAGTCAACAAAAAAGTGACGTTTTAAGGTCTTCATGTGATAGATTTAGATCCTCTAATACAATGGCAAACAATCTAGTGACATCTATGATAATCGTTTTTCATTAAATTGAAAACTAAGTACTTTTTAATTACTTTATTTAATTCTCACATTTGCTATAATTTTAATTGCATTATTTAATATTAGTCACAACTTCATATCTTGAATAAAACGATCATTATAATTTGATTAATTTACGTAAAATATTTATGTACATATGATTTATTGTCTAATAGAAATCTAAATTAAACACAATATTGATTTATTTTCCTTACATCTTTATCATATAATCTAATGGATGAACATCTATGAGTTTATAAAGTCATAGTGAGTTAGTAAATGAACCCTTCACCTTTGGGACAAATACCCTTTTCCAAATATATTAAAGGATGGAATTTCAATATATTTAAAAGTACAACAAATTCATTGACTACAAACGAAACATCTTTTTATCAAAAAATAAACGATATATTAAATACATAAAAGTAAATTCAACTAACACTCGTGAATTGAGTAATTACTTACAACTATTTATAAATATCATCTAATTTAAAAACTAATATAATTTTTAATCAATTAAAAAAAACAATTTTTACTATTTTTAATACAAATAAAATATAAAATTATTACTCACTATTGAACCATTAAACTAAATAAAATTTAAATAATGTTCTTCTCCCCTAGAATTTCGTGTTGAAAATGTTTTTCCTTATACCTACCTAGGTAGTTGCGTAAACAAATTGAATTCCACCGTCTTTTAGAAAGTGATTGGTCGGTTGCTTAATATCCTTCAAAAGCACAATAATGGGAAATTTATCACCTAAATCCTTTTATACATTATAGCATTGATAGTGATATATAGACCACTTCTACTCACTTTCCTTTTTTCTAATGTTTATTTATTTAACTTTTCTCTACCCATATTATCATTTGGGTTCATAATGTTATGCAAAGTAATGTCTTTTTGTGTTTTTATAATATTGGGATTCTATTGGTTCATAATCTTATGTAAAGTAATATTTTTTTGTATTTTTATGACGAGTCAATAATATCTAAAATTCTATTTGTGAGATTTTAATTATTTCATTTTTTATAATTTTTTATTGATTATTAAAAGAAAGAAGTGATTTTTAAATGAATATAGGTGAAAATAAGAATAAAAATAGAACATGTAAGAAGTTATTATTGTTCGCAAAAACACAATTATTATATTCAACTATGCATGCTCGACTAGTGTTTACACTCTACATATTTTCAAACGCGTTTCAACACCATCACTTTCAAATCTTTGTAGAACTTGACCACTAATGAGGGAGATTTGGATTTCAAAACTTGAAGACAAGTCTCCAAAGATGTTTATGGCACTACCTCATCCACATACCATACATTGATCACAAGAAGAAGTTGTAGGATAAAAATGACATTGTCACAATAGTACACAATACAAATGCAATAAAGTAACAAGATTATGATTATATAGACATTTCTACATCAAATTAGGCAAGAACATTTATATATTCGTATAAATTGACATAAAACCCAAAAAAAGATAATAAAACATAAATTCAAATTCCTTCTTTTAATCTAAAATCAATATTATATTTTTTCAAATGCTAAACATAACACACTTCGCAATTCTTCTTTCTCCTTTAATTTCTAAAGCCAACCTCTTATGAATGAAATTAGGGTACAATTTGGGTATCTTCAATTTGTAGATCTTGTTCATTTCACTTGTGTATAAACATTGTATATCCATTAGGGAAAATTAGGGTACAACAATCATAAATTTAAAATCATAGTGCCACTAGTGCAACTTCCATGACATTAGCACAACCACCATAAAACAAGTAAAACTACATTGACACAACTGCAACAACTTGATACAAACAAAATTGACATCACAATAATGCATCTAAAACCTTCATGTAATGTTGGTTTTATCAACATGCATATTATATATATATATTTCCTCTCTATTTTTAAGATCCTTATTCGCCTCATTATTACTCCATATTTTTTCAATCACCTAAGTTTCATGTAAAACCTTTGTAGACTCATGTATCAACCTTGCATGATTTATCCTTTCTAAGAAACATTACATTAAGGATTTTTTAGAATTGTTCCATTTTTCACTATACCAATTTGAGTAATAACAAAATGGAATCTTGTTCAAGCTTTAACTTACAACATGATGTAATTTGGATCATTTCTTCTTGATTAGAAGGATTTTGAACCCAAAATGTTAAAATATTGGAGAGAACGAAATGGTTCCTCTAATTTATATTTAAAGAACACACACTTTTTTGGAAAATGTCATTTCACTATCACTTGATAATTCTCCTACTCTCCTCTCCTTGAATATCTCATCTTGTACAAAACAATGCCCTTTTTCAACTCTTCTTAAGCACAACATATGGAAGGTCTTTGATGTAAGAAAATAATACTCCCTTTTTCTTCATCATCCAACACAAAAGGAATGTTAGACTCAATTCTCAATGCTCACAAAGAAATATAATATAATTGATAGAGGAAAACATAAGCTAAATTTGTATATTTCATTTTAGCTCTATATAATTGGTTTAACTTATTTTATTTGTCTTCATGTATTTATTTGTCTATGGGTCATCATACCTTGTTTACAATTTAGATTAAACTTATCGTTAATACTTATGTCTAAAACTCATCATGATATAATACTTATGTTTAAAACTCATCATGATATAATATTGACATTTTATATTTTCAATAGTTTCTTATTTGTGTGGATGTTTAAATCCAAATCTCCTTTATCCTTTCATGAGTGTTCTTTCATAATCTAGATCAAAATATAAAATTTATTATTAGATGAATAAAACTACCTATTACACATGAATGTTACACACATGTCTAATTTTCATCCCAACTCTTATGATGTTATTTTACTTTGCAACTACTTTAATGAGAATGGATCTTTATTTGAAAACATACATGGTGAAATGTAAATAAATTGCATCATTTTTTTATTAATTAGACTCAATAACGTTTCAATTAAAATATACAAGTTTTTATTATTAGCTTGACTTAACGTGTTTAATAAAATCATAATTATAATATAAACTATATTTTACATGCCAATATAAGTAATAAAATAAAATCTTCCACACAAAAAGATTTCCTAAATAATATATCTATATATGTCTTTTAAAAATATAAATATAAATAAAACATTGAAACTCCAAACACCAAAGTTAAATCTTTCTTTTGAAAGCTTCTTAATGAGGTTTTCTAGGTGTTGCTAATATTTTTCTAATCATGATGGTATAAATTTAGATTTAAAAACTTTAAAAAAATTCAAAAAATTATGATACTACAAACTACATACTTAATTGAGAGGGAATGCATATAAAAATTCAGACTTCTCAATAGAGATATGGATTCGATAGAGATATGGATTCGATAAAGCTTACAAGTGATTAAAACTATGGACAAAACTTCAAAATATCTAAATAATTAACTTCTCCAAATGATATTCACAAAGAACCATTTAAGCTCAACTACAAAGATCCATGTGTTACTGGAAAATAACATATAACTTGTATTTATGATTGGAGTCAACAAACCTAAAAGTGAGTGAATATTTTTGTTCAAGATAGACACATCATTGTTTGCATCTTATGACTTGTTCATGCCTCCTACAACTTGTTTTTTAAAAACTATTAGGTAGGTGCTAGCTTTTTAAAAGAAATGGTACAGTTAATTTTAATTATTATTCCACTATAGTATTGTGTCAATGGTGAAAATAATTACAAGCCAAATGCTTAATAATGACAATAATTGTGTTTATTATTTAGATAAATTAATTTTTATTTTATTTTTTGTTGTTGTTGTTATATTCTACAAGTTCAAACAATTAGAAGATATCTAAATTTTATAAAGAAAAAAAGAAATCAATTAAACATGGTATTCAACTCGGTTATGTGGGTAACAGTAGCTCTTCCACGTATTCCACAATCAAATATTCTAATTTTAACAGTTTTGGCAAGATTGAATGAAACTTGGGTTTTTGGGCTCTCATTGATGATACTCTTGATCTTTTGTAGGGCCTCCTAGCAAGAGGTGTTTCAATGATAATGATTGGGCCTTAGAATTGCATTCATAAAAGGAAGATGATATGAGCTTACAAGATGTGTTCTGGGTTCTTTCTTCAACTACATCTTGTTGCAATGATTTGTACACATCAATAGGAAAATCAAGAATTGCCTAAGAGCCTCTCATGTAAGAGGCAACCTAAGCATAAGTCATCACTACCTCTTCAATAGTATGAAAGGTTCCAAGCCACACATGGATGCCTTGCTTGTAAGAGTCCTTGATCATGTATTTCCTCATGGCCAACACCTCATTCCCTTGTAATTAGTCTCCACCCCTACTTTATGTTGCCTTTTTGGGAGGCCATTTCCTCTTCGTTGCTCTCACTAACATAACTTTTTGGTGTTGTAACAAATAATTTGAACTCAAATTTAATGATTGGGAGGGAGATAGATTCATATACAATTTTAAATTTAACTATAGTAGCGATAATGGTTGTGAGAGTAGCAATCCACCACGACAAAAATAAAAATGGTGAAAAATACTTTTCAACAAAAAAATAACTAAAAAAAGGTTACATGCTAACACAAGTACAACAAGTTCGTGTGCTAGTTAAGCCCAATTGAATTGGATAATCAATAGAGCATTTATTTTCTTGAAGGCATTAAATGAATCAAATCAAGATAATCATATAGGCCATTTGCATGTTTACGAAAAACATCTTCAATCTTTTTCATCACTATTAATTTGGTCCATTAAGGGTTTTGCCCTAAGAGAACATGTCCAATTATCGAGTTGGCAAGCTCTCCAACAATGTCTCTAAACACCACCTTGACTTCTCATATATCTAGCAAGTGAAAGTGAACATATTCTATCAAATCATTTCCATTCATCCTAGATTAGTTTCACATACCTAAATCATGTTCACAATAATAAAGATTGATCATGTAGGATGCAACATTGATCCATAAATTTTTTTATATCAATTTAGACTCTTAAGGTATTCATTATATCAAAACAAACAACAATATCATCGACCCATCATCAATTTTAAAATTCAATACATCTATTATCATAATCAATTATCTAAATTATTTTATTTCCATTATCTACTCAAGACCCTATTATCTAACTTAATTATTTATAAAATTAAATTAAATCCAATATCCCCTTGAAAACAACTTCGTAGATATCCATACTAAATATTATTTAATTAAGGTGGAATTTTCAGATCTGATTGTTTTATTGATATCTACGACAAAGATAGAGCACGTTTTTAGTATTGACACGCAACTTTGCTTTGAAGAAAGAAAAAGATCAGAACATATTAAAAATTAAAAACTATTAGAAAATATGGGTACCTTATCCTCTTAGGAAGTTATCATATTTTGCAAAGCAAACTCATGTATATCTATCTTTAGGGGATTCAAGATCTAAAAGAATGAAAATTGATGTAAACGCGTCTTTGGTGGAAAGTGAGTATAGATTTATATGGATACAGCTGTCTTTTAAGATAAAGAACAATCATATTGAAATTCAACAACTACTCAAATAATCTAGTGAAAAGGATAAGGTATTTATTTTGGCAATGACATAAATGAACATAAATGTATTAGGTTTTGAATAGTTGAAAAAATTATGTGCCTTGGACAAGTTCTTTAAGATTGGATATAATTGACACAAGAATTCCGCTTCTTTCAGTTATTCGGGCTGGGATGTGCCTCTTTATGCGCATCTGTACTTTTGTAAATTCTTTTTTTATATTAATATTATGCTTTTTTCAATAATAATAAAAAAAAAAAATTGACACAAGAATTATTAGTGCACATAACTTTTTAGTCAAGTGGATATCCTCGTATTAGAATTATTATTTTTTAGTCAAGTGGATTTCCTAGTATTTGAATGTTTGTAAGGATAAGTAATATTTAAAAAGTTTTTAGTTTTTTTTCTTTTTAATTGGATTAAGAGATACAATATTACATTAGATTAGCAACAATGTTGGTAAGGAATATCAACAATTTTGGTAATATTTAAAAAGTTTTGGGAAAGTTTTCAAGTACGAGGGTTATGTTTATTTAGGTCATTTTTTTTGGACAAGCGTTGTTATTGAGTAAATGATTGTAAATATGTGCAAACTTGTGATTCTTGTAGTCTGAGATTCCTTTTGAGCTCCAAATCAAATTGTTCTTAGAATGAATGCTTCTTGTTCTCTATATATTCTCTTTGTTTGACTATTTCGTTAATGAATGTTTTTAAATACCAAAACATAACATGCAACTATATACCAAATTAACTTACAACAACTAGTGAAAAAGGGTGGGGAGTTTAGAATTAGATTTTTAAAAAATGAATTTGAGGTCCATACTAGTTGAGATTGATCCTAAGGCACTCAAGATTGATCCAAGATATAAAAGTGCTAGTCTTGAGGCAAAAATTGAATGTGTAGAGATGGGTACAACTGTGGGTATTATAAATGGGTAATAATGATGAATATATTGAGATAAGTGTAAATAGGGATGAGATAAGATTGAATATATGGAAACAAGTGCAAATAGGGATGAGATAAGATTGAATATATAAAAACAAGTGCAAATGAGTGTGAGATAGATAGGGATAAGTATTGAGTTGTAAGCCAAAATCAACACAAAGTGTCACTTTTCATGTGTAATTATATTGCATCATTCCACCAAAATAAGTCCAAAACTAAATAGGAACTACATAAATATACTAATGTGCAAATAGGGATGAGATAAGATTGAATGTATGGAAACAAGTGCAAATGAGTGTGAGATAGATAGGGATAAGTATTGAGTTGTAAGCCAAATCAACACAAGGTGTCACTTTTCATGTGTAATTATATTGCATCATTCCACCAAAATAAGTCCAAAACTAAATAGGAACTACATAAATATACTAATTTCACCATGACAAGTTTAAATTTTTTTATATTGATTTTAAAAACAACTTACAAATTTAGGTCAATTTTATATTTTAGATTAATTTTTTATTAAGTTCAATTTTTATCATTACTATTAAAATTCTGAAACGTGATCGAAAACACAGATTTAAATTTTTTTACACCATCTATACATTTTTTCCTAAATCTATGTAAGGGAGTAAAATACTTTATATAAATTTATTTAAGTTACTTAAGTAAATGTAATCGATAGGTAGACAATTAAGCCAGATTAATTTATTAGTATTGATTATTAAAATAAACGTGTAGAAATTAAATAAGAGAATTAAAGGTATTTAGTTTTAAAAATTATGATGCACAAATAATGTAAATGTGATGTTAAATTGATTTTTCATTACTCAAAAAATTTGTGAGATCTTAGAAAATTTTGTGATTCAAATCTAAGCATGATGAATCAATCCCAAGCAACATAGTCTTGGTTTGATGCATGAAACTAATATGTGATATGTGAGATAAATATATTAAAATGTGCACCTAAAAACCCATTCATCTTTGTCTTTCTAATAGCTAAACTTGTGAAGGTGGTGCATAGGGATACCATTAGTGAGATTGTCAATTTGATAGGTGAGTGTGTTCTCCTAGGTAAGGCCCCTTCGTAGGCTAGATTAATGCCAATGAGTGATATTAAAAACATCATTCACCACATATAGATGACCTATATGCAAATGATGTGGATTTAATTCTTTATCCCTTTAGAATTGAAGTATGTTTGAATTGTTTTCTCATGTCAAATTGAGTGGACATTAAATGTCTTTAAATAGAAAGACATAATAACATGTCACACAAATGTGTTAAGTTGGTTGATAATGGCTAGTAAAATGGGAAAAAACAATTGATTTTGAATTAATTATTTGAATGTTGGGATCGCTCCCAAGTGTTGCAAATCAATCTTGAGCCATTTAGAAATGAACCCTAGGATAAAATGATAATTTTGAGTTAGGAAGTGAATATATGAGAGTAAATACAAATGTGAATAGAGTAAAGATTAGCAAATGATAAATATATATAAAATGATGTAAATAGGATGAAACAAATACAAATAAAAATTATACCATGAAGTAAGCTTAACATAAGAATATGCCAAGTATATTTGGCCAAATGCTCTCTTCTCTTGTAGTGATGTTGATGGGGCGTTTGGTGGTCTAGAAGTGCTCTGCAATCCCTTTTCGATTATGTGGCTCTGAGTTGTTCCAATGTAGAAACTATCTTGGTATAAATTTCTCCAATGTTGGGGGCTCTTGGTTCTTGATAAATGTTTATGCTCCCAATATTAGGAATGCGAGGAAATCCCTTTGGCTGGAGATTTCTAATTGGATTTTGACTAATAAGGATGGTCAATGGATGGTGGCTGGGGATTTTAACTCTCCCCTTTACCCACCGGAGAAGAATGGGGGTCTTATTGATTATTTTGACAGTATTTATGATCTAGCCAAATTTCTGAATTGTACTAGTCTGGTTGATATTGATCTGCAAGGCCAGGCATTTACTTGGTCAAACCATCACCTTGGGGCTAACCTAATCCAAGTTTTCCTTGATCGTTTCCTTTTCTCCCCTAATTAGACTGCTCTCCTTAATGCCAACTTGTTGGCTCTCCCTAGGACTTTTTCAGACCATAATCCTTTGATGTTAATCCCTTTGGATCACTTTGTTGTTGGTCCTTTCCTTTTTTGGTTTGAAATCATGTGGAATTCCCATCCAAATTTTTGGAATAAAGTTGTTGTCTGGTGGAATATCCCGGTGTAGGGTTCCCCTATGTTCAGACTTTCTCAAAGGCTTAAACATATCAAATAGTTGATCACAGGGTGGAATAAATGTGTGTTTGGTGATGTGTTCCACCAAAAATAGGTTGTGGCAGATAAGCTTGGTGAGTTACAAAAGAAAATAAAAGACAGTGACAATAACATACTGACGGGCCAGCAGGAGGAGGAACATGTGGAATGGGAGAAAATATTAAAGAAAGAAGAGGTTTTCTAGAAGTCGAAGTCCAAAATTTAGTGGCTTGCTAAGGGAGACCAAAATACCTCCTTCTTCTATGTTTCATCCCTTAAACATCGAAAAAGGAATCAAATTAAAAAATTGAAAAATGAAGCTGGTCTTGAAGTTTCTAACCCTGTTCAGATTGGTCTTTTAGTTGCTAATCACTTTCAGCAGGCATACTCTCTCCCTGATGAGGCTCCGACCCCTGGGTTGGTGGATCTGCTATTGGATCCCCTCCTTGCTTCTATTGACCATGTGGATAATACTTCTATTCTCAGGGAGGTTACGTTTGAGGAGGTTCGTTCTACTATGTTTAGTATGGGGGCCTTTAAAGCTCCTAGGTTAGATGGTTTCCCCTCGGCATTTTTCCAAACCTTTTGGGAGATTGTGGGGGAGGATCTTACCCTTACTGCTAAAGACTTCTTCAACTCAAATAAACTCCTCAAACAACTAAACCACACCTTCATTGCGTTGGTCCCCAAATATGAGGACCCTATGACCATGTTTGTTTTTCTTCCTATTAGTCTTTGCAACACTATTTATAAAGTCTTCTCCAAAATTTTAGTGAACAGGATGAAACCCCCCCTTGAGAAAATGATTAGCCCCTATCAAAAAGGTATTGTTCCTAGCTGACATATTATGGATGCTGCTTTAACCACCCATGAAATCCTTCATTGTATGGACCACTGTAACAACCCTACCATAGCCTTCAAGCTTGATATTTCTAAAGCCTATGATAAAGTTCTATGGAACTTCCTCCTCAAAGTACTTGGTAAGTTTGGCTTCAATCAAAAAGTTATTAAAATCATTATGGAATGTGTCTCCATAGTGAAATACTCTATCCTGGTCAATGGAGTGTCCCAAGGGTTCTTTGAGGCTGGAAGGGGAATTAGATAGGGTGACCCCCTCTCCCCGTATTTATTCATTATGGTGGTTGAAGTGCTGAGCAGGGGCTTGTTTGTTGTCGGTAGGCTCCATCTTGGGTGTCAGATGGACATCCACCCATGCTCTTGTGTCCATCCAACAATTTGTGGATGATACCATGCTTTTTGGTAAAGCTTCGATGTAGAAGCTAGGAAATGGAAGGGGTTCCTCAATCTATATGCGACATGTTTTGGTAATTTCATCAATTATAATAAGAGTATGATCTATTTCTTCCACTGTTCTCCTGGACAGCAGACTCGGGTTACTGTTGTGTTAGGCTATGTAAGTGCCTCACTTACCTCAATCTACCTAGGCTTCCCCCTTACTGTCAAGGAAGTCACTCCTAATTTATGGCACTCTATCCTTGAGAGAACTCAAAGAAAGCTTGCTAGTTGGAAATGCTCTCTCTTGAGTCATGCAGGAAAACTTTAGCTCCTCACTGTTTCCCTTTAGGGTATCCTTGTTTATTTTATGTCCATGTTCAAAATGCCTAGTTATATTGCTGAGAAATTTGAGAAGATCCAACATGCCTTCCTTTGGTTCAGGATTGAAGATAAAAAGATGTCTCTGGTTAGCTGGGAGAAAATTTTCCTTCCTAAGCTTGCGGGGGGACTAGGCATTAGGAATGTCCTGACTTCCAATAAGGCTTTGCTTGCTAAGGTGGGTTGGGACCAATTAAGAGATAATAAGGATTGGTGTAGAATAATGAAAGCAAAATACTTGAACAACTGCTCACTAATCAATTGTATGGAAAATGATCATCCCTGTAGGTCTTTAGCTTGGAATAATATATACAAAATGAAGAAGCTACTATTGTCTAGTCTTAAATGGAAGCTTGGAAAGGGTAATAAAATCTAGTTTTGGGAGGATTCTTGGCTCTTGTATTCCCTTTTGGCCGATTTTGAATTCAAAAATTTGATGGAATCTGCTTCTAGGTTCTTTGGTAGGCATGTGGAGGATTACATTGTTGATTCTTAGGGGGGTAGGTGTTGGAAAGTCATAGGCTCCTGTGGCCCTCTCTCCCATAACCTGCAATGTCTTGCTTGTTCCTTATAGGTCTTGCTATCTCAGTACAAACTTCCTCTATCTCCTATTAAAGATGATTTCTTTTGGGTCTTTGATAGTAAAGGTGATTTGACTGTTTGAACGACTTATGGTATGTTGTTTGACAAGGGTATCCAAAGTAAGTTATGGAGGAAGGTCTGAAACCACCATCTGATCCCTAAGATAAATTTCTTTTGGTGGACGGCCGGCCACAATAGGATCCTTACCCAAGATAATCTAAGAAAGAGGGGTTTTCAAATCTTAAACAGGTGTATGTTATGCAAAGACAATGAAGAATCTGCAGATCATATGCTTCTGCAGTATCTGTTTGTTGTTGGTGTCTGGGATATGGTGTTTCAAAAGTTAGGGATGCATTGGACTTTGAATAAAGATTTGGTTTCCTTTGTGGAGGGGTGGAATGGGCCTTTCCGTCACTCCTTGCCCTTAGAAATTTGGAGGAAAATCCCACCTATTATCTGCTCGTGTATTTGGAAGGAAAGGAACAATAGAGTGTTCCATGATATTGAGAAGAGCCCTAAATCAAATTATCCACCTATTGTTCTCAATAAATGGTATCAAATCTTGGCCTTAATTGGTTCTTGAGAAAGGAAACTTGTCTTAGGAAATACATGGTTTCAATCTAATTATTTTTGTAATTTATTTTTAAATTCATGTGAATTATGGTATGTAGATCTATAATTGAGGTGGAAAATAGTTAGTGGACTCAATTTTGAATTATGAAAGGTAAATACATAATATCTCTTGGTTGAGAGAGATTAATGGGTAGCTGTTTTTAGATTTTTTTGTATGCCTAATCATGAATGGTAAAAACTTGATAGTAAAGTAAGGAGAAGTATTAGATTATGCATTTTTATTCAATTTTATTAAATTTATTTGATGAAGATACACCAAAAAATTTGTGGGTGAAATTAGAGACTATACCAAATAAAGTCTCTTGTAATTAAACTATTCTTGAGGAAGAAATTGAATTCCTTGAGAATGAGTAATGGGGATTCAATTACCAAAAGGATTGACACATTTAGCATAATTGTAGGTTAATTAGAACTAGTATATATGAAGATAGATGAAAAGGATAAATATTTAATGTTACTTCATTGTCTTCTAGAGTCATGGGATAACCTTATCATGACAATTAGTAACACTTCCACAAAGTTCAAACTTGAGGAAGTGGTGGCTCCCTATTACGAGAAGAGATGGGGAGAATGTAAAATAATGGTAGTGCAAAGGATGTTCTCATGTGAGATGAATATCCAAATAAAAGGGGAAGAAGAATTGAAATAAAGTGAGATCTAAATAAAAAGCTAAGTCTCCTAACAAGTTGAAATTGAAATGTTGGAAATGTGGCAAAATAAGACATTTCAAGAAGTAATGCACACTCAAGAGGAATGTTAAGGTTTTGGTTGGGTAAAAGCACAGAGTTGTGTCACACTTTTGGCTAAATAAATAGTTCTGAGCGAAACATTTTCAGCCAAAAATGTTTCAGCTGAATAGGTTTCGACTGAAACCACGTGGCTTGTACATGGCGCTTAGGGTTTCAGCCAAATCCAAATTCTTTTATCCTTTTGCCACTTTCAAATTGGCTTAAATTAGCTTATTTTATTGTGCAAGGTTTCTATAGAAACTATTTTTATCAAAATTGTCTATGCGGCATCCTAGTTGGTAGCCAACTCAAATTTTTTTAGAATTTTTTGAAACTTTCAACTTTAGCTAAGTATTTTTTTAGTTAAAATGATGTTTAAAAAAAAAGAAAAATACCCTTTTATAGAGCTCGGAGTGGTGAACCAAATATGTAATTTTTTTAATATTTTGATTAGTTTTAATATATTTTATTTTTATAATAATGCAAGTAGGTTGTTAAAGTTAAAAAAGAGGCTAATTGGAAATTAAAAAAAGTAAACATATTAATTTTTTTTTGTAAAATATATGGGGCACAAAAGGAGACAGTCTTCTTCAAAAGGGTATAATTTGTTTTTTTTGAAAATGATTAAAAAAATAGACAATAGTTGATGACCCGTGAAAAACTGTCAAATTTTGACAAGTTTGACTTTAAAACATTATTATGAGAAAAATATACATCAAAATTTGATTATTTTCATGCACAAGATATTGAAGTTACCTATTTGGAGAAAAAAATAGGGAGAAATGAAGTTTTTTCAATTTATTTCTCGACAGATCATGAAGTCACTTTTTTTCTGAAATTTTCAACATTCCAAAATTTGTTCTTAAATTGATAAAAAAGTAATGAAAAAACTTTTTTTTTAAATCTGAAAAATTACAGGAATAAACTTCATCAAAAGTTCTACATTTCATTAGTTTACATCATTTTGAAATTCAAAACATAAAGACCACTTTTATGTGGTCGAAGTTTAATTATTTTTTTGTTGTTGGTTGATTCCTTTATAAAGTGTGACACATGATTGTGCTTTTACCGAGTTACATATTTTATTGATTAAATATCCAAAAATGAAGAATTACATTATATTTTTGTTAGTTAGTCTAATGCACATGTATGTAATGATGTGTGATATTGATTTAAGAGCATCTTATTGCATGAATCCTCGTAGGTACAATGGATTGCAAAATATGAAAAATATAATGGAGGTGAAGTGTTTTGATGATAACACAAACCACAATATAATAGAGCATGGTGGTCGCACCCACAAAAGGATATGAAAATCACAGCAAAAACCTATCCTGGGAATTGGACATTCCAGCAGGTGACTAATACCTCTTCGTGGTCGTTCATTTACTTGTCAAACCAGGGAACGTAAACTTTAAATGGAGCGGCACAATATGTGCACTAAGAACCGGTTTCAGTCATAATCTATTGAAAAATAAATACTTGGAAAGAAATTCTATTTATGCTACAGGAAGGTAATGCAAAGTTCTCTTAACTCAATCATAATCTAACCAAAGCAGAAATCGTAATAGCTACAATTGAGAGACAAACTATAAACTGGCCTTATGCTGCAAGAACAAACACAGGGATGGATTCCCGAAGCTGCGGGAACAGTATAAGACTGAGTTTGTGCTGAAACTTCTAAAATGAAATCTAACTTGAATTAACAAAGGATAAACAACTACGCTCCTACAAATACTTACTAAGTGGGCCCCCTTAGCAAGCATCAACTAATTAACACAGAAGATTGTGCTCAGAACTCCATCAACTTTTATTCATAAAGTGAAATCATTTACATTGACTATTCTGCTTCAGAAAACTAACAAAAACTCTGATTCATATTATATCTCTAACTCTTACATAATATGCTTCTCTATCTATCTATCTATCTCCTTCTCTTCTTGTTCACCCGCGCAGGAGGAACACTTATTTTAAAATCAGGAGAACAACTAACTAACTAACTCAACAGAGAAAGACGTGGATATAAAATGCATCCCGAAATTGAGGAACATACTTCATAAATGAGTTATCCGTTCAACCCGATCCAGAGAGAATCTAGCACTCCACTCTTTCCAGATTAAATGTCATTTAAAATCCTTCCCAATGGTTTCGGTCAAAGAGTCTTTGCCAAAGCTTCCTCGAAGTCGTGCAGGAAATGGACTTTTCTGCAAGGCCGAGATTGGCTGTGCTTGACTCGATCAAACTTTCTTCAACAACCTGCGAAACACAAGGTAACAGATACGAAAGAAAAGGCGCACGACACATACACAATATCCATTCATTAATCATATATTTAAATCTATTTCATCATTCAAAAACTACATGCACTATACCAGTCATTTAGGAAGTCAAACAGGGTAATAAATGTAGACATGTCAACATAATAGGCTACAGGAACATGAAAGTGTATTGCTACAGGATATCCCCCAATAAAAGGTTTCAAGAGAGTTAAACAGCCATAACCAATAGAAGTAAAGGTATTAAAAGTACACCATGATATCCAGATGATGAGCATATTTTGGGCTCATCACATGGTAAAGTCAATTTTCTAATAAAAGATGATAGAAAAAAGAGTCTTTTAGGAGTATTGCATGTTTTTGGATTAACTAAATCTAGTTTTACTAGACAAGATCCATGATGTAGCTTTTAATGTGATTTTTAGCAAGGAAAATAGTAAAATGATGAAAGGATGTTTCATGTTAGTCAATGGGGCTCACCATATATCTTGTCTCAAATTGGAGGCTAGTACCATGAACGATAATATCAACTCTTCTAAGGTCTATAAAATATATAACAAGTTATCTATTGATAAAACCATGTCATGACATGAAATAGTGAGTGACGTTGGTGACAAAGGTATATATACTTTAAAATCAAAGGTTTTGATATAAGGCCTCAAAGATTATCCTTTGGGTTTTAAAAAAAGTGTTCATAGAAAGCATAACAGAGTCAAATTTTCTTTTAGTTATTCTATGCTGATGAGATTTTAGATTTAGTTCAAAGTGATGAGTTTGGTTTTTTAAATTACCTTCTCTAGGAAAATATTTGTAATATATTTATTTTATTGATGATCAATATAGAATATCTTGGGTGTTATATCTCAAATATAAATCTAGAGTTTTCAACAAGTTTAAGGATTTTAAGGCTTTTGTTAAAAACTGAAGAAGGATGAAATATAAATCTTGAGAATAGATAATGGATGAGAATTTGTTAAAAAAAAAATCAATTTTTTTGTAGTAAAATTGAGTTTCTCAAGGTAAAAAATCACTCCATTTAAATACCTTCTCAAAATAAGAGGTTGAAAGGATGAATATGACATTGATAGAGAATGATAGAATAATGCTAAGTAGTGTTGGTATGTAGAAGAGTTTTAGAGTTAAGTAGCAAGCATTGATTATTATCTCATTAATTAGTCTCTTACTTTATCACTTGTTGATAAGACCCCATATGAGGTTTGGAGTGGGAAGAAACCTTCTCTTGGTCATTTAAGAAGTTGTGATGTATATATATGTAACTAGTTTTAAGTCACAATATCTATATTTCATTTTTGTTGTCCTTTACTCATTGATTTGTGGGCATGCCTTCGTAATATGCACAATTTTAGGGGGCATATTATTACTACATATTAGGGACATAGGGAGCACACACTTGTTCCAATTTGCCCATTTTCTAGATTCCATTTTTTTTTCTACTTTGCTATGTTGATAAATATATATTTACACACACAACAAAGTGGGGGGAATGTAGAGGATAAAAGTGCATACCTTGCACCTTTAGCCCTCATTTTACACCAATTTATGTGGATGTTTTAATGTATGGTTATAGCAACCAATTTGACTCTTTGGCACACTATTTAACCCTAATCTTGAGCCCATCACTTTGTTATGCTAAATCTTCACTTTTGAACTGTATTGATCTTTTTCTTGTTGTTTTTTATTTCCTCGAATAGAATAGGTTGTCCATGTGATTTTTTCCTTTGGACAAAATTGCATCTGCATCTAGTGCTCATAATTTGAAACTCAAATCTCATGTTGATTAACTTTGTAGGAATAATTGAATATGATTGTAACTTCAACTAGCCTGCCAAAGGTCTCAAGTTATGTGTCTACAACTTGTATTTAAGACTATCATCTTAGGAATTTTAATAACCAAGATCATCAACTCACAACACACAAAACATATGCATTTAGTCATATTATTCTTATTTGAATCAACATTTGCATTATTTATATGATGTGTTATTGATCTTGTTACATTTGCTACAAGGCTTTATTATTAACGAAGTCAATACTCTTCCCTTTATTTATAGCATATCCCCAAAGTCACCTTTTAGTACCAACCATTTATTAGATGAAGGTACAAGTGTAGCTAGGTAGATTCTATTGACTCTAAGGTATAATTTAATAACAAAATCACATGAGAGCAAACCTTCCATGGAAAAAATTATAGGTGCATCCTACTTTCAAGCCTAAAAATCTTAGAGTCAATCTATCACAATTCTTTGAAAATTGATCCAATACCATATCCCAAGTCCATTTTTTACGCCGAAGGCGTATCGTACTATGAACTGCACCAAACTATGTTTTAAAATCAACGGCTGAAGGCATCCTAGAGACGACTCTCCACACTCTGACCGTTCATCGCTTTAAAACACGCCAGTCACCGCTTTTCAGGCCTTCACTGCTTTTTCACGCCTTCACCTTCACGCCGTCCGGTTTAGAGAAGTTGAGGTGATAGCGTCCGTATCAATTCTGATTATAGGTAATTAATAAATAGGGTCAACGTGCATTCTCTTGTCTAGACACACAGTGCGATGAACTAATCTAGCTTCTACTTCAGTAAGGGAAGCTTCATATACTGAACTCTGCAATATTGTTCCATTTTTATGCTCGTCATTCCCCCAGCTTGACTTTGATTGTGGTTTTGAACCTTGGATCTCACTCGTACTTACAAAAGCGGGCTTTGAAGGATACGTCAATGTCACTGAACTGCGAGAGCATCACAATTACATTGGACATATCAGGACGAAGTGTTGCATTCGCTTGTACAAACAGAAGCCCAACATGAATGCATCTCAAGGCCTACTCCTGACTGACCCCCGATGCCTGTGAATCTAACATATTCAGTGCATTTCCTCCCTCAAACAGTCAATTCCCGATGACGCTCTTGTCTCTCCTGTAATCGCCTACAACCTAGTGCCTAGTTTCAATTTCCTCCTCTCGTCATGTCTGATAGCCATGGGTGTTTTGAACGATGAAATTTTGGGTTTGGGAGACGTGTCTTCTCTGGTCACAAACTTCACTAACAGGGATTTCACATTGTTCTTGCTTTCTGAGAGTAATTTTATCTCAACCTCTACCCCTGCTGAACCTGACGTCAACTCTGGTTCAACCGACCTCTATGCTACTAATGGCATTCCTATTCCTATGATGGTAGTTTCTCTTTGATGTCGTGTTGTTGGTAGTGAGTTGCCTGGTGATTAAGGATCGAGTCGCTAGTGGTCCTACGTGACCATAGTTAGGTCAGGAGTTCTTGCTCGCCATTTCCTACATGGTAAAATACCATCCTTTCCTTGTTCGCAATCCTCCCACAGGGTGGTCTATGGATATGATTTGATTGAAAATGAAATACTTTTATTTGCAACGAGGCTTGGTTTGTAGATTCAACAATTTGTGGTTTTCTCTTTCTAATCAACACAATTGGGTTTTGTGATCTTGAAAATCTTTCATCAATGGTAAGATGCAATTCTCTTGTGTGAGGGGCTTCTTCATATTGACTTTTGCCTCTTCAAAGGAAATATATTTAGTGCTTGATGGCATGTTATGGATGTAGGGAGAGCATTATTTCTCTCTCTCGATCAAGTCTTGCTCTATCTCCTTCAACCCCCTCTTTGAAATTCTCAATGTTAGTATTATAGAACTATAAAAATAAATAGTTAAATATACAAGAAGAAAATTAATATATATAAATTAACAAAAGATGATTATGATAAGTATAGTTTCAATGAATCTCAACAACCCTTAAAAATTTGGAGTCTAACATGACACCTAACAAATGGAAATAGAATGTTCCCATCTAGATCAATATTTATCTTTTAATGTGATAAGTGAGATTTTGGAGGCTTTTACCTAATATTTTAGAGGATTTTACCATTAAACAACAACTGGTTTACCATTAAATGACAACTGAAACTTTTTTTTCCAATGACTTGATAATAGTTTACAAGTGTGCGACTTGTTTTAGGCTCAAATCTCACACTATATGTAGCCTATAGACTAATAAAGACAGAGAAACTCAAAAGATAGAGAAAGAGAGAAAGAGACAAATTTAGATAGATAGAGAAAAATAAAGATAAATAGAGGGAAGAAAAGATATATATAAAGAGAGGGAGATAACGAGAAACATACAGATAGAGAGCGAGATAAAGAGACAAAGAGAGGTAGAGAGAAAGAGAAAAAAAATGAATAGATATAGATATAGGGAGGGTGATAGATATATCTCTCCCTATCACTCCCTATATTTCCATATCTCCCACTATCTCACTCCCTCTTCCCCTCTCTATCTATAAAGCTATCTCTCACTCTCCCCCCTCTCTCTCATTCACTTTATCTCTTAATGAGTATCTTCATCTATATTTCTCTTTGTATCTCCTTCTACCTCTATATCTCCTCTCTATCTCTTTCTGTATCTCTGCCTTTCTCTCCCTCTCCTGTCTCCCTCTCCCTCTTCCTCTATATCTCTCTATGTCTATTTGTCTCACTCTCCTCTCTCTTTCTCTCTCCCCCTTTATCTCTAGACATGTCTCCCTCTCTCTATCCATCAATCTATCTCCCTCTCCATCCATCTCTATCGATCCCTCTCTCCTCTCTCTCTCTCTCTTTATCTCTCCCTCTCCTTCTCTCCTCTCCATATCCATCTCCCTCATCTTCTCCATCTCCACCTCTATCTCTATCTTCCTCTCTATCTCTATCTCCTTACCCCTCTCTCTCACTCTTCGCCCCTCTATCTCTCCCTCTTTCTATCACTATCTCTCCCTCTCTCTCTCTCCCTCTCTCTCCCTCTCTCCTTATTTCAAACATAACATGATCCTATTGGTAATCTAGCCTAATTATCTTCTTGATTTAGAGGTTTTATTTCAATCATGTTTGGATCCCTGTAAGTGGATGCATAGTTGATTTGAAGCTATCACTTCTCTATTGAAACCTTTGTTGCAAAAACAACATCATCTGCTAAATGGCCTACCAATTGACCTCATGTACTGCATAAATGTATGCAAAAAATACACCCAAATTTATCCTGATTGACCTTCCACAACTGTATGCATCTGATGGCTTCTTACCTCCCGATGCCAAATCTATTCAGAGAATATAATATTTTACTACGACAATCAAATCTAATACAAGAAAATCAAAAGATCTTACCTGAAGTGTATGCTTTGTTAGTCACCTTTCGCCAGCAGTTTTTAGGTTACTTTCTCTCACATTCAAAGCAACCACGTGAGGTCAGCTATACCATGTCGCGTAGCATTTACGATTTAATCTCAGCAAACAAAACCAACGGGAGAGACTAGTGCATTCAACAATGAAATATCTTGTTGTGATTTCATCTACCACCTCCATACGTGACCAGTATAGATGTACTCAGCATAAATAACATTGATTGCAAACTGATCTTATTTTCTAGATATGAAGGTAATATGGTAAATGTGAAGATGAGTTTATCGGTCCACCACCTCTCATTTGGCATTCAAGAGTTCCTAATCTACAAAGCCTTCGCATCCACCCAACCTTCTCATTCCAATGATATGCACGCATTCAACAAAGCCCATATGTTGCTCGCAGAATAAATGAAGAAATTCATTTGCAAGCATTGTCAACTTCAAACAACTAATACAATTAAAGGAAATCTCAACTACTAAAGGTATGCCACTTTGTTATTTACTACAATATCAACTATTACAATTATTACTATCTTCAAAATTGTATTTGTCTTCTCCCTTACCTTCACACTCCTCCCATTGCTCATTTACACAAGTCATGATATTTAACATAAATGCAAAACTGTCAAAAGAGATGGAGCCCCTCATCGGCACTGCTCACCGACTTCTACAAATCCCTGACAAAATGGAAACACTCCTAAATTTTACTGCTACTATTTGTCCATTTTTCTTCATTTCCCCCTTTCTTTGATGGAACATTACTATTCTTAATTATATGTAAGTGAAGATGCCATTTGTTTTTGAAATTTACACATATGCGTCAAATAAAGAGTTACAGATCAAAAGCTAAAGTCAAGAACCAAGCTCCAATATGATAGGAAAAGCACAAAGTATGTATATATATTTCAGAAGCAAAGGATGTGATTGCAAGGAAAAGTGCCTTGTTCACAATATTTACAAGTGTCATGATATTTAAATTTGCTTAATGGTAGTAATAACAATGCTTTGTGTTTCCTTTCCACCAAAGGGAATCACTTGGATGCTCAAATCAATGTAAAATTGGCTACCAATAATATGGTCCAAAATGTCTTTAACAGTATTTGGTTAAGCAAGTAGTAGCTGAAAATCCTCTGTAGAAACACCAATTAATGAATTTGCTGGACCTTCAAATGCAGTCCACTTTGAGCATGTAGCTAAAGTCACATTTAAGGAGATCTTTACAACACTTTGGGCAATGAAATGTAGTAGGGGAAGTTTGCAAAACCTTTTTTTTACATTTTTTATTGTCCACCAATAGAGGACATGAAAGGTAATAGAAGGTGTCAAGGTTCAGATTTGAAATGGAGGCCTTTATGCAAACTTTTTTCTTTTCAAGCATGATTTTATCTTTTAGAGATGAGATATTAACTAGATTGGAAAATTGTATGGGAGAAAGTTGTTTTTTTGACAAGGAAGTAAAGGGCTTGGCAATATTTGTAGTGGCATACCATGTTTGTAAGGCCGAGGTCTCTGCTAAATTTGGGTTAATTTGAACTTTAGTTGGGAAAATAGTGTCAAGACCTCTTTGACACCACGTCGTAATACGTCCCAATTTAATCAAAATTACATAAGGATTTGGCTATACAGGCATATCAGAAATTTGTATCCCATCAATATAGCAATGATGACCCCAAAGTATAACATCTATGGTACAAGCTGACATATCAACAATTGTAGCAGTGCATTTAATTGTCTCTGTACCATCCTTTTTATGAATAGTTTATGCAGGGGAGATAGCTACAAGTATTCCAATGACATCAACAAGGGAATTGATAAGAAACAAGGACAAGGATTGGATACTTTTAAAGTGGAAAGTATGGGTGGGTATTGTAGAGTTCAAGGTTGTGGATGCAATGATAGATGATGAGCTATGCAAAATTATTTTGTATGGATGTGTGGAGCTACTATATTTTTTGTTTGCAACTTTTATGCGTCTGTTGGAGATGACATAAAGACTATCAGAGTTAATAGCATGGTAAAACTCTCCAACTTGTTTTTTGAAGCAAGAAATATGAATTTCAGAGCCTGCCAGGTCTACGAAATCAAATCCGAAAACTTTTCCATCATTTCCAGCATTTTTATATTTGTGAATTGATGATTTCATCAAGGCTTGACCCTTAATGGTCCAATACTTATGGTTGAGGGATAACATTTTTATGGGAATTGGAATAAAAGGGGATATACTATTCTAACTTTGAGGCTCAACATCTTCTTCAAATGAATCATTTGTAAATTAATTCAAAGTTTTTAATAATGATAGCCCTGCAATTTTGTAAAGTGAAAAACTTAGTAAGAGAATGCAAGGGGAAAATTTAAAGAAGGAAAATTTTATGGGAGTATGTTGACATACATAAATTTGTGAAACATCTTCGAGCTATATTGTGTAAGTAGGACAATAGAACCTTTGCCTAGAGCCTCCTCCAACACAAGATCATTGAATTGGGTAGGAAGTAAAGCATGATGGGTGTGCAAACCATCAGAAAGTTCAACACGATATTTGAGAAGTTTAGAGTGAGCCTGTTGAATGGAGTCGATGGATGCAACTTGCAAAATAGGGGTCAAAGCAGAGATGCCTGCAAGAATATCTGCAATGGCATTTGTAGTCAGTGTTTCCATCATTTTGTTCGTACTTAGTGTACTAAATGCGCCTAAATCCCTCAAATGCCATAATTTACAAATATGATAATTAGGTTTTTGGAAATTTGCATTTTGTTAGCAATAAGTTTAGAACCAAATTGAAAAATTCTAATTTGTGAATGCGGATAATGTAAATTGGCCACAAAAGAGGGAAAATTGAGGAAAATAGGATGTAAGTTTGTACAATTTTGGAAAATGCTATTGGTGTTTTACCGCTACTATTTGTCCATTTTTCTTCATTTGCCCCTTTCTTTGATGGAACATTACTATTCTTAATTATATGTAAGTGACGCTGCCATTTGTTTTTGAAATTTACACATATGCGTCAAGTAAAGAGTTATAGATCAAAAGCTAAAGTCAAGAACCAAGCTCCATTTCTTTTAATTATTGGAACTTCCAAGCGTCAAGTAAAGAGTTACAGATCGCAAGGCAAAGTGCCTTTTCACAGTATATTGGAAAATCCATTTCTTTTAATTATATCACATACTATATACACATTTATAAGGAGAACGTGTATTAGACATCATTCAAGTCATTTAACACAATTTTGTATCCAAAATTACATAACAATTTGATACTCAACCAATATGTTCACTATTACATGCAAATTAAAAAAAGTTACATTTCAAAATAATAATACAACAAGAGCTCAAGGTTTGCAATGACCACTTGTCGCATATAGCAATTAATTATCAAATTATATTTTTCAAATTTACTAAGGTTGATCCATTTCAAACAATATAACTATTCCAACCAAAAATTTGGCGTACCCAATTGCACACAAAAAATGCAATCGCTAGTTTTTATCACAATGCCTCAACTAGTCAAAGTGGTTAAAGTCAACAACATATCAAATACAAAATAAACTCTCTAATCCTTCTTATTGTTTCAATTATCTCTATTTTAGCTACTTAGATCTTTATTTAAATTCATTAATCTCAACTCCATAAAACTCTAAACTTAATTAAATTAAATTTTATGCTTAAATTTCATTATATAAAATTTACTTTATTTATGCTAAGTTTTTTTTTATTATTATTATAATAAATTAAATGAAAACTCAAACTAACCCCTTCTAACTTACAACTCACAATAATATACTACTACATAAAATGTCTAAAGACCTATACAAATCTCTCTCTATCTTTAAATCTTATTAAATCTTATAAAAGATTTAAATTTGACATTAAATTAATTTTAATCAATTTTAAATATATTCATTACATAATATACAATGAATTCATGTTATCATTATATAAATATAAATAAAAACTAAAAAACTTAATCAACATATATTTATAAAATCAAAATAAAAAATAAATTTCAATTAAAAATTATAAATAAATAAAAATATTTAATAAACAATATAAACAAAATAAAATAAAATTTTAAAATAACAAAAAAATAAAATATAAATTTTACATAATTCAAAAATTAAGTAAATGCATTTTAACATAGCTATAATAGTTACCTAGTGGTATCATGTAAAAGCATTCCAAAACTGGAGTACTAGACAAACTTAGGAAAAGGTAGAGGAATCTAAGGTCCATAATACATAGGTACGCTCTCCCACCATATTATCCTTACTAACGAAATCCTACCGACTTTTTCCACCTTTCACTTCTAACCTAATTCCTCACCCACTTGGAAATTCACTACCTGCTTGACATTTGCTTTTTATACATCATATTTTATATGACCGTGTGGTGTAGTAATAAAGTTGTTGAGTAATTTTGCATTTAAAAATGAAAATTTTATATTAAAGAATAAAAAATTATGTTATTGGATAATAATTTTTTTGGGTAATGTCTATAGTCTTTAGTTTGTTTGATAAAGTTGAATAGTTTTTCAAGAATCTACTAATAATCAAGTCGTTGTAAAAGAAATTGTCAAGAATCAAATTTTATTGAGTGATCAACATCATAAAAAATAAAATTCAAATTGAATTAACCTAATAGTAATCCACTAATCAAGAATCAAGTCCGATGGAATAATCAACATCATAAGAAATAAACCCAAATAAAATTCAAATTGTGATATTGCTATCAGGATTCAATTGTGTAGTTTGACTCATAAAACTACATGGTTGAATCCTGATAGCAAATTCATTGTGGCCGAAAATTCACCCCATTAATATTTTTTAATAAAATCAAAGTTTTCAAAATATATATTAAAAAATATTAATATGGTTTATTTTTGGGTTGAAGTGTTGGCGGTGAATTTTACTTGGCAGTGAATTTTCTGTCACAGTGAATTGCTGGTGGTGAATTTTCCTAGAACCCGCAATTTGACACACTGTGGAAGATACCTCCTACTTATCAAAATCCAAATTGTCTTAACATAATAATAATCCACTATAATCAAATGATTCAATGGTAAAACCCATCAAGAATCAAATCCTATGAAACAATTAACATCATAAAAAATAAAACCCAAATTGTATTAACCTATTACTACACTCAAAATATCTAATATTTAATTAATTAAAAAATGTTAGATTACAATTAAAAAAAGAGAGAAACAGAAATACTAAATTAGACCAAAACAAAAATTAACAATGCATAAAATCTTTGCAAAAATGACAAACAAATAAAAAATGGCAGCTGGGACACGTGGATGGTCGAAAATGTCCCCAACAATTAAGGCACGAGGATTCCGTGGACGTGGCGTACGGTCATAGCAATCGCTGATCAACCTCCTGCACTTTTTGTCCATTGTGTTTGTGTGCCGACGCGTGGCATGCCCTCCCAGCTGTACATTGTACGTCCGGACTCTTCGGTCTACTTTCGTTTTAAGGTTCGAATTAACGTTTGGAGGTTGTCGCTGCCGCATTTGTTTCCGCCGATGAACCAGTCAGCTGACATCTAGCGGCGCTGGGGAGCTCCAAAACGGTGGGAATTGATCTGGAGCTTGGCACCATTTAGTTACAGTATTTATCAGGGACAAGAGAGCCGTGTTATAGCTTTTTCCGGTTGTGTGATTTTACCGGCGAGTATTAAGCGCATGGAGAAAATGGAAGAAAATTTGTGGTGCATTTTTCTTTCGTTCTATTATTAGATGAATTCCATGCTTTCTCGGCGATTTGGGCGCCTGGCCAATTGTAGTGGGCCACTTTTCGGTCGGCTTGACGGCAAACCGCTTTAGAATACCGCTTGAAAGCTTGTGAAATAAGCGGTTTTGGAGAGCGAGAGTTGATTTATAGGCCGACCTCGGAGAGATTGAAGGCATTGCATTTGTGTCAATAAATGCGGACATGCTCGAGCGATAAGTCAGAGATTCTGGTTGAAATGTCTTCTTTGCATGAGGTTGCTTAAGCCGTTTTTCACAGGAAATAATTTTTGTTCACAGGAAATAGTTTTGTTCTGTTGCTCGGTCTTGGATTCGAAAAGTGTAAGTAAATCCTGGTTTGTTTATTATTTGTTCGGGAAGTGGTCGGATTTGCCTGTCAGTAATGGTTTCTAATCTGCTAAATTTATGTTTTCAATACTAAATATCGGTTGAAAATGGCTTGGAATAGATTTCGCGTGTGTTTTCAATTTGTCGCTGGAGAAATATGGAGATGGTGAGTTCAGCGGCGGTTTTCAACCAATGCTTTTAGCGGGGGAACCTGGATAAATGTGGTTTTTGTCTTTTGACAAAAAAATTGGGATTTTTCGGGGGAAATTATATCTCAGATCAAGTTTAGGCTTTCAACGTTTTTTTTCTATCTGCGAATCGGCTCCTCTCCGAGTTGATGCATCTGTTTTCGTGTCGAAACTGTGAAAATCTGAGATTAAAGTCTTCTCTAGCAGCGTTCTCTGCTGTGGTGAGATTTTCCGCCAAGCTTTGCGGCTTGTGACGGTGAATTTGTTTATATTCGCCTCTTCTGAAAATTTTGGGGTCATTTTGTGCATGAAGTCTGTCTATGACCAATTTGCACCAGGAAATGTGAAATCTAGCTGAAAATGGCTTATTTCGCTTTTGATTGATGTTTTTAGCCCTTAGCCAGATAAATCTGGTTGAGACGGGATTATTTTGCCGTCCGTTCTATTATTGGGGAGTTTTTTTTTTGGTTTTTTGTTTTTTAATTTTTCCATGCGAGGCTTTTACGCTTGTGAGGGCGAGTTGGTTACAAGAGTTTGTTTCATAAGACTCTGGGGCGTTCTGACAATAAGTTTTGTCTGACCTAAAATTTCTGTCTTTAACACTAAATTTTGTAAAAGACGGTTTATTTCGGATAAAATTTTCATCCAGCACCGTTCTTTGTTGATGGAGAGATTTTTGGCCATGTCTTTACGACTGTAATGGTGAACTGAATGTGTGCTTGTTACATAAATTGTTTCGTCTTTCTGTCAATGAACTGTGTAATTACCTAGCATGACAAAATTTAGCTAGGATTTTCGTTTTAGTCTTCCTGTGATAAATTTGGATGGAAAATAAAATATTTCCAATCTTCGATGCCCATGTTACAACGGATGTTTCTGAGTCGAAATTTGAGTCATTGACCATGAAATCTGATTGGAAATGCTAAGGTGATATAATTTTTTGTCGGTCAATCTTCTATGCCAGAGCCATAGACAGTGAAATTTGGCTGTAAACTGTTTAATTTAATTCTAATATTCTACTTGTTATGACCTAGCGTAATTTGGGTTAGAAGTCTTGTTTATGAGCGTAATCTGTAGCCATGATTTTGGGCTCTTTGCTGTGTTTTATTCTTTTTAAGGCAATAACTCTAGATCTCTTACAATATTTTCCTTACAGATCAAAACATTTATTTATGATTTTTATAAGAACTCACTTGAGAGCATTTTTCTTAAAAGTTTTTAGAAGAATTCACATGTGAGTGTAGTCTCTAGTCTACAGGTAAATAGAGCATCCAATTATGAAGGTCAGCACCTGAGGTTCGGATTTACTTTTAATCTTTGAAATTTTGTGAGCCTTCTTCATAAAATTCTAGGTTATTCTATAAATGAATTCTCTCCATCTTAAATTTCATCTTTTGAAACTGGCATTCTGTCAATTGGAGACGAATCGGGGATGGAGAAGTTGTCTTAAATTCTGATAGATGATAGATCTGCAGTTTAGTTCAGATCTTAGAAACAGACTGTATATTGCATCAGTGTAGTTTGCCCCACCCATCGTTTTTCTTCAGGACAAGGAAGACCTTGATTTGAGCTCAATCTGATCAGTTGGTCGATTGATAGTGGGTGTTCAGCGATTACCAACTTAATTTGTCTGCAATCGCCTGTCCTGAACCTCTATTCTTCTTCAAATGAGAGATCAATCTTGTCTATTTTTCTCCTTTGAATGACTGCTTAAACTATTGTGGATTACATTATGAAATGATTTAATTTTATTGTCGGTTATAATTATTAAAACTTATAATAAGGCCTTAGAAAGCTATAATCCTTTACAGACAAGCACGAAAGTTGCCTTCATTATCCAGAGACATTAGCACAAAAGTTGCCTTCATTATCCAGAGATATTAACATCTTGAAGGAAAACTCTGAAGGAAATACCTAGATATAAAGGCGTAATGTTTTTTTCGGGTTTCTAAAGTGATTGTATCATAGCCCTTTCAAAATGCTTCCTTGGAGGAGGTTCATCTTGCTTTTTAACTGGGCAGTGCAGCTCCTATTTCACTAGCTTATAGAATAATCTTTCCATGAGCCTTGGCTGTGTTGGGTTTATTGCAAATATATTTTGCTTCATCGTATCTTTTAAGAATAGGTTCCTTCGTCTACAGCAAGAACTTTTACCAATCTATGGACAATTGTCGTGCAAGGACTGCCTAAATTGGGCATCAGATTATTAGCCTTTACTTTTAGAGTCTTAGACTAATAGCGTGCATCATCCTTCATTATTGAGTTTCTGACTAACAGCTTCAGTAAACTCCTAATTGAGATAAAACTATTACTTTCTCAGCCTTAATTGTACCTGCATGTCTACCTGCATGTCTGATCCTTCATTGCTGGAACCTGTGTCAGCACCCAGAGTTTCATTTCCGTTCTTCCTTGCTGCAATTTCATCTTAAAACACCATATTTTAAATGTCTTTGCCCCTTGTTGAAAGTTCCCGAAATTATCTTCCATTCACTCATTCTGAGCATTCTTAAGTGAGGTGTTTTTTAAAATCTTCGGTTGTCCAACTTCTTGTATGACTCATGCTCTGTTTTTACAGGGTTCAGAAGCATAATGGGGGTGATACTGCACCCTAAAAAGGATCAGATTTTGTATTTATAGAACTTTAGATTTTGCATTCAGAGAACTTAAACTTTGAAGGATAGTTACACCTGAGAATATCTACCATATCTATGGTTTTGAACTGTCTTTATTTCTTACTAACATGCCAAGGACGGCCAGAATTGTAGACAATTAGAACTTTTAAATAACTGACCATCTCAATAAGAATTTTGAAGGGAGAAACAGGGTTCTCCATTTTTGTCAATTTTACCTTATCTTGTTCCTGCTCTCTGCTTCTTTTTCTAGATGATTCCCATGGAGATATGAAAGTTGAATTACAATATTTATCAGTCTTGAGCGACCTTAATTAATGAGAAATTCTCATGAACAGTTAGGTTCCCCTCAGAAAGACTCAAAATTTTCACTGTCAAATTTACGCCATTGTAGTGACCAAGTGAACACCTAAGTAATTTTTATTGAACTTAGTGTTTTAAAGTTGTAAGAAATTGTTTTGAGGGTAAATGTTACTATTCCATAGCCAGTTTTATTCCTCTTTTTTTCTCTTTTCAATTTTCAAAATTTCCATCTATTTAATTGATTCATATTGCCTATGCAGGACTTTGAATAGGTCGTGCTACTGCTTATGCCTTTGAATAGGATATACTATATATGCAAAATTTTTGCCTCTGGTTGGAAGGAAATGCAATGATCTGATCTGGAACAGACGTCTGTCGTCTCTGAGAACTATAGCAACATTTGTAGCATTTGAATTTTAACATCTCATAAGGTGGTATTACCTGGTTAAAGTAGCAAAAATGACGATGGGTATTTTGCCAGGGACGTCAGCTCCATCTAGATCTGTTGCAGGAAAGGAGGTGACTTTATTTGGTAATGCATACATCCTGGGTTTAACCTTTGCTGCTGGTCTTGGAGGATTATTGTTTGGTTATGATACTGGTATGTTCTTGCCACCAATTTTCAAGTATTTTTAAGGCATGATGTGCTTTTTATAAAGAATTTTGGTCTTATTATTCTACTGGTATGCAAAAATTCTTGGTTCCTCCCATTGAGTGTGGGGGTTTCTTATAATTGATGTAAAAGGCTGTGCTAACGTTGTGCAGACACTTTTATACTGAAGTTCAATTAATCACGGTAATTTGGTGCAGCTTAACCTGATTGCTTAAAAATTTGTACAGTCTTATTGGCTAATTGTATCATCAGATTGTTTTCCATCCATCTTATGAATCTGTAAATGCTGTATTAGAGAATAGAAAGTGTTCTGTATCGATTGTATGAATCTGTAATTGCTGTATTAGAAGATAGATACTGTTCTGTATTAATTGTATAAATCTGTAATCGCTTTATTAGACAATAGATACTTGCAACTTATCTTCTTTTAGGATGACTCTAGAGAAATGATAATTCTCATGTAGCTAAACTTATTCTTTCCTTTTGAAATCTGTATTTTGGAGATAAGTAATAAGGGATCTATTCTTGAATGCAGAAGTCCAGTCAATACAAAATGGTGATAAAACCATAGCTTAGGAAGGGGTCCTATGCAGGGGACTTCAGGATCTATAATTATGGAGTGATATGTCTCATGGTATTAAGAAAAAACTGCTACATGATAAATTGGAATTTTATTGTGGAAAACGGGAGCCTTTACCTTTTAGTTCTAAGATTTTCAGTAGTTGTTGGGATGCAGTATTGCAGCTTGTAAACAAATCATGGGATCAGTGGCTAATTTTTTACCATATTAGCTGCTGTTATAAAATTGATGGGACTCATCTAGTTGTAAAATGCTCCTAAATTTTCTCAACAGCACCTGCTGAAGTTTTTTAGGAAGCCCCCCCTATATTGGACCATAGCCATAGCATTATTAAAATTCAATTGGGGTATATCAGTTCAAATAAAAGAATGAGTTATCCCATTGGCTAAGTTCATGTTTCCTTACATGGCTGCATTGGATACAGTATTCTTATTTCTAGTTTAGGGTTGGATTCCATTTGAAAAGAGCATTTTAGAAGTTGGATTGAGATTTAAAGTGAGTGAAGATCCATTATTAGAAGTTAATGATAATAAAGGTCTGGTTTATTAATGTTCTTTTTCATTCTGGTAAGGGATATGAATTGGAATCTTAAGGTGTGGTTTCTGGTATATTCATCAACGACTATTGATCAGATCACGTGCTGGAATGTTGAAAAGCCCAATATGAATTAGATGTAGCACACTAAATAGAGTGGAAAAAATATGAGTTCATTTGTCAACAAAGAAAGAAATGCTAAATAGTTTTGGCAGGATTGTGAATTGATTGTGTATAAACCAATCTGGATATATCATGGAAAACCTTGCATTAAAATGTATAGAGAACTCCAAAGGAACCTAAGGAATAGAGACTTGATCTGTAATGTAGAACATTGCAATGAAACTGTGTGGAGAACACAAAATAACCTAAAGAAGCAGTTTGGTAAACAGATGTTTTGTTGGTTTTCTTTTTGCATACAAATAAAATGCACACACTATGTATCGTGTTGTAAGCAAATTTCCTTCAAGTCATCTATTCATGCAAAGTGCGAAGGATGCTTGCTGTGCCAATTGTATTGTCATACTCATTAACAACACACTTGGAAATTAGAAATTGTGGCAGAATTTCTCATTACCTACATGTTTATTCTTTAATTTTAGAAAATTTTATCTACCGATTGAAGATCGATGGTATGTGTTTAGAGCATTTGTAGAGGAAAAGAGCTTTTTTCATTTTTCTTTTCTGTTAAAGGGTATTGGGGAATATTACTAGGTCCAGATGGGATCTGGTAATAAACAAATGCTAATCGTGGGCATGTGATTATATGTGCATGCTTGCTAAATTGTGGGTGCCTGAGTCACACTATTTACAAATGCACTGCTTTACCCTTTAAGTACAACCGCTGGGAGAGTTGTGGGTTGCCTGAATCACTCTCTTTATGAACGTGCCACCTTGCACCACCTTGTATTGAAGGGACTTTTATTTAGCCAAATCATAATAAGCTTGATTATTTTTTACTTCATATTTGATGTTTGATTCCCAGCAATGCAAACCCAACATAGATACAGGTTAATGCATTTTTCTAGTTTAGTGCAATATGCAGAATTTTAAGGGAATGTTTTCTTTGTTCGTGATTTTGGAGTGAGAGCAACATGGTATAATGCATTATCAGATTCATCTGTGTAGGGAGTTACCAAGAAGTAAATTATGGGCGACATTGCTCTCATATATTATTAGACTGGAAGGTTTTATGGATTGATTGGATTTATTATGCTCTTTAGCAGTTACAATCAACATATTGTCATTTTTAATTAGCAATAGCAGAGTGCTCAGTTTCTCTGACAATGGAAGGAATATACCCTGTTTAGTATGAATAGAATGCAATCCACCAATGTAGGTAGGACACTTAAATGACAAAAATGGATGGCATTGTCTATGAAAGGTATGGGCAGTAGATATCACCAACAAAGGAATTGCTGACTAGGGTAGGAATAGGTCCTGTTTGGTATGGATAGATAGCAATCCACCAATGTAGGCAGGGTATTTAATGTAGCTAATGACAAAGATGGGTAGCATTGTCTATGAAGGGTATAAGTAGTGGATATTGTCAACAAAGGTGTTGCTTAATGGCTGAAACTGAATAGTGGATTGATGGATGGTAAATGTCCGTAGAGGCCAGCCTCTCCATTACCTCGAGAGGAATGGAAAGTTATAAGATGTGCCTTTTAAGTGGGGTCATGTTGTTCTTGATCAATTCTTTTTTGGTTTCAATCATTTGTCAGGATTGCTTCTAAATTCTTTGCTGCAAGCCTCTTTCTTCTTACTTGCTATTTTCTCTTACAGCTGTTCATGTGGGCTCTATGGTGTTGTCTCCATCCAAGCAGATTAGTTATTGATTGGCTTTGTTGCATAAGGAATATTTACTATCATGCCAGTAGTCCACGTAAGAAACATTTGTTGAGTGGTGTCAATTCTAAATCCTTGTCATAGCTTGAAATTGTGTTACCGTGCTCTAAAAAATTAGTAATATCTGTAGAGGCTTTCTTTATTTGATATCTGTTTAAGGAATAGAAGCAAATCTTACTCAGGCATGAAGAGAAGATACACGGTTAGTTGAAGGCTGAGGCTGATGGATCAATCATGGGTATCAACCTCAAAAACAGATAGCAATCAAAATTTTGTCAAATCAAAGAATATAGCTATTTACTAAAATAGCAATCAAAATTTTGTCAAATCAAAGAATATAGCTATTTACTAAAATAGTAGTTTGTAGCCAAACTTTTTAACTTGCATTTAGTATCATTAAGGTTTAGATATATTTTGTTTACAAAAGATCACTTTTTATTTCTTGTCCTATATCATGAAGAATTCTGTGTTGAAGCTCGTTCCTGCTGGTTTCTGAATGCATATGCGGCAAATAAATCTCATAGTGGCAGAAATTTGTATTTTTCTAACATTTTTCTTTTTTATGCTAAATACCCAATTTGGTTCGTATGCAAGGCCTTATGAAAAGTTGAATGTGCCTTCAGGTAATCAATTATATTGTTTTCAAATGTATTCTTTCAACTATATTCTATTCAATATAGAATGCGTACTAAATAGTGGTTGATAACAATGGTGCCTATGTTAAAATAATTTTGTAAGAAGCAACTCGGGAGCATGTAATTTCTTTCCACTGCCTCTTTCAAGTGTCAAAATATATTTTCAACAATTTAAAACCCTGATATGTTGGTAATGAGTTTTCCCTAGCATTATGGAGTCTAGTGTGGTACAAGCAAGGCCTTTGCATGCATTTCACTTGGAGCTGCGGGTTGTTCCATTTTCCAGTGATGGTATGACAAAAGCAAGCCCCCTTTCTCAGGTTTTGCTGACATTTTACTTGTTATAGTTGGGTTTAATGATAGCGAGTTAAATGCTTTCTATTTATTTGCACATGCAAGCTCTTTTGAATGGAAACAAGATTTCTCTTATGACATTTTTGATGTCCAGGCTAATAATGCAGAAGGGGGAGGCCTAGGCCTTGACGAAGAGGCATTCCCATGATCATGTTGCTGGTAACATCTCTGAGTGGGTTTAGTTGAATTTGTTGAAGATAGGTATCAGATATTGCAAAATATTTTGGTCTCACATCAATGACATGAATGTAAAGATTGCATTTGCGGCTTCTATGCATGTGTGTGTGCGTGTGTACACATATGATGCAATAAAAATAGTAATAACACAATTACTGCCACTAACAGGGGAATACTTTAGAATATGTCTGACATGGTAAAATGCTTCAACTCAGTATCTCCAGATCATTTCCTGAACACCATTTCTTCAAGAGGAGCGAACCTATTGGAGTGAATTTTCCAATGTCAGTTCAACACATTCATTGTGATGTCAACCTTGAACCCATTTACCCCCTCACCCTGTGTTCGTCACCTAGTTCTGCTTTCCAGCTGTGGCCCTTTAAATACCTTAATATAGATGGAGTGAAAATTATAGTGGTAGTACAGACATATTGAATCTGGATGTTGGCACTAATTGTATTATGAGCATGAGTTAAATAATCTAGAAAAGAATTTATTACAAAAATTAAAAATATGTAAATTTACATTTTAGAGAGTCTAGTTCTCCTGGGGCCTAGAGAACAAATCCAAGTCTAAATAATTTGTGACATATATCAAATTTTGAAATATAATGAATGCCAGATGTTTGTAGTATGTTTGTAAATCATTTTCTTATAATATTTGTCAGATTATGCATAAATTTTATTTGTTAGCTAGATTCAAACATTTTCAAACATATTTGAAATTCTGAACTTTGGCGAAATCTTCACCTTCATAAATTGACCAAAGTTCATGAACCTTGTTCCTGTGGTGTTTGGTTAAAAACTATTCGGAGAAGAATGCTATAATTAATGTAAGCGCTCAATTTGGGTGTATATCAAATTTTGAATATTATGGACATTGCATGTTTAAATATTTCTTTTATATCATTTTCATATTTGTTTTGCTGATTATATTTAAATTTTGTATGTTATAAATTCAAACATTTTCAAAGCTCTTTGATATTCCGATTCAAACATTGGCGAAGCTTTCACCTCCATGAACCTTACAAAGTATATAGACCTTGTTACTATGATGTTTGGTTAAACAATCATGCAGAAAAGAATGCTACTTTTTACAGAAATATACCTTATTGGAAGTCTAGACTTTACACTCTCTCTAGGCTTCAGTATGCAGTGATAGGTTTTAAGTGTCCACTTATCTAACTTGTTTATGACATTGCCTTTTATAACACAATTTTCTGAAGGCATCTTCCAGGATGTGTGATTCTCTGTAAGCTAATATTTTTTCTTTAAGATTTCGTCATGAAGATTTTTTATTTAATTCAATGATCTCTTAAGATGTTTGGTTGTACTTTTTTTCATTCTTATAAATAGTGGTAAGGAGGCAACATTATTTGTTCTGCTTATAATCAAGCCATTTTTCACTTATCTTTGATATCTCATATCATCTTTGAGATATTCTTTTTTGCAGTGATAGTTTTTAAGTGGCCACTTATCTAACTTGTTTATGACATTGCCTTTTATATCACAATTTTCTGAAGGCATCTTCCAGGAATGTGTGATTCTCTGTAAGCTAATTTTTTTTCTGAAAGATTTCGTCATAAAGATTTTTTATTTAATTGAATGATCTCTTAAGATGTTTGGTTGTACTTTTTTTCATTCTTATAAATAGTGGTAAGGAGGCAACCTTATTTGTTCTGCTTATAATCGAGCCATTTTTCACTTATCTTTGATATCTCATATCATCTTTGAGATATTCTTGTCCTTCACTGATATAATCAAACCAAATATAAGTAATATTGCTGTTTTGTGGCATTAAATTTTTCTAGCAGATTTGTAAGCAAGACAATTGGAATATCTATTCTTATTTACAACATGTTTTGTATTCTGGCTTCCTGTAAAACTAAATTTGTTTATATTTCTATCCAAGGTTTTCTTGGATTGCATTGCAATTTGAATCTGTTCAAAGTGTAAATGTATTTGGGTGTGACTGAAAGATGGTGAAACTCATCCTGAATGCATAAATTGCAGGTGTCATATCAGGGGCCCTTCTCTACATTCGTGAAGATTTTAAAGCTGTGAATGAGAGCAGCTTTCTACAGGTATGACTAAATTCTTCTTTTCTTCCTTGAAAATAAATGAGTAGAGTTTATTTCTCTTTTTTTGATAAATGTCTAGAATTTAATTCACATATGGTCTTTATACAAAAGCTTTTCATCAAGGAACTTGGTCAGCTATAATAACCGACTTGTTGTTTGACAGGAGACAATTGTTAGCATGGCAATCTTTGGTGCCATTATAGGAGCTGCAATAAGTGGGTATATTAGTGATAAATACGGACGCAAGAAGGCGATTCTCATAGCTGATTTCTTTTTTATTCTTGGATCCATTGCAATGGCTGGTGCACCAGAACCATATACTCTTATTGCTGGACGGTTGATAGTGGGTTTAGGTGTTGGGATTGCATCAATAACTGCACCTATTTATATTGCAGAAGTTTCTCCCTCTGAAATAAGGGGGGCACTAGTGAGCACAAATAATCTGATGACTACTAGTGGACAGTTCCTATCATACCTTGTGAATCTAGTATTTACAGAGGTAAGAAGGTTGCCGCTGGATGAATTTAGTTGAAACTATATAATGCTGATGCTAATTCTTTGCTAACTTGCAATGATAATTCATTGAGTTTAAATTTCTCTTAATGCAGTGAATTAATGTGTATCAAATGTATGTTATGTTAACAAAGGAGGCTTATGAAACCTCTGGAAGAGCATATAGGAGTAAGACTTGAGAATAGGAGCTCATCACAACTGGAAGTGTTTTTATCGACAACAAAAGGCATGATTATAATATTAAATATAGTAATAGAGGTGCAGCATTCTTTTGACTTTTATAAGATTAAGTCAGGAATAAATATTTAAATACAGAGATTACATAATCCAAAATCAAAATGTAATGTTAGATTGGGATGCTTATGAAGAGACCTTAGAAAGGTCAAAGAGATTCATACTAGAAGCAACATAATGACAACGGACCAATAAGATTATAACTATCTTGTTAGGAGGAACTGACGATTTCTTAAATCAAGGCATCATCCCGCTGATACAAAGTGACAATGTAGTTAGATAACACAAGCCTCAAAACATGAGAACAGACAATTGATTTTATCTTCAAGTGTTGGACCTGTTTGATGGGGCAGTGGCATTTTACATAATGGGGAGCTGCAACTGTTCTTCCTTTACCTTTACACACCCATCCCACAGAGCGTGCATCTCCTTTGTAATGTCCCAAAACTAGTATTTCTGGGAATATATGATTTTTTGGTATTTTTCTGACATTTTTGAAACAAGATTAAATAGAACAACTGGAAAATGAAAAAACAAGTACCCTAAACCTTCAACAACTTTTTGATTATATCTGAATTGTATTACATTACATCAGGGTGTTGATTTACAAACCCTAGCTTCTGCAAAAATGTATGTAATTCTGCACTACACTAAATCAGCAAATATGACAGTCCAAGTCACTGTTTGCATGCTGTGATCAGATCTGGAAGTTCAAATAAACCCGCAGCTGCTGTGACCCACGTTCAATGTCTCCTGCAGCCTTCCTTCTTTTGAACTGGTGACAGCAATCTGACCTCCCTGTGTGTGGCGCGCTGGTAACGTCTATAGGCACAGGTTATTCAAACCCTTTAGCTGCTGCTGGATGATGGTGTGAGGCAGCTGCAGTCAGTAATGATTATATAAGATTTGGTGGACAGCAGATAATACTCCCATAAACTTCCATTTTCACCTGCGCTGGTTTAGAATGTCAATCACCCTTCTTTGATGCACTGCAGACTGCCTACAGCACAATAAACTCCTGTAATAGCTGTTATCACCCCTTGTAGTGTGTAGGAATGCTGTTTGGAATAATGTTGTGGTGTAGCACCCAAAAACCAGGGATAGGAAATTCTGAAATCACCAATGATGGTGCCTTAACTAAGTCAAATATGTGCAAATGATGGCCGATCAGCAATTCACTATATGCCACACTGAAATCAACCTAAGGTGTGGGTGGTGACCTCTCTTCCAATGTGGTGTCCAGAATTTACACATGAAAATGACAGTGCTCAGCAGCTGTGGAAACCAGCAGTAAAACCCTTCCAAAAGAGGAACGGCAAATTTGCTTGCAAATCAAATTGCCCAATCTGGAAACTTGACATGATCTACAAAAAATCAGCTCCTATGCTTCCCCTGTGTGAAGATGCCCTAGAAGGAAATGAGGGTTTTTGTTTTCCAAGACCTCTGAACAGGTAAGGGTTTTCGTCCTCAGCTGTTTAATCGAACGTGAATGCTCCAAAGTGAAGACTGCCAAATGAAGGCAATCGCCACTACCTTTTTAAACCTCTCCAAAATGGGCCATGGGTTAAAATTTCCCACTGAAGTTTTTAAAAATACATTTTTTATATTTAAGGGGCAAATATAATAATTAAATGTTTAAAAATGTTTTTTAAATTAATTATAATAATTCTTTAGCTCTGAAAAGGGGGCATGAACTCCTTGCTTGCCTTGCAGCATTTTCCAACGGTTAGCAGGGGCTGTTAGATTACTGACAAAGAAATTCTTGGCATTTGATGGTCTTTTAGGATTGGAATATTGACATTTCTTGAAATTGTTGATTTGTCACAAAGTGATTCCTCAACCTTTCTTTGCTATTTTCTGTATTGTTTCTGTCCTAGTAAGGGCACTTTGGTGGCAATGCCTTAGGATGGCAATCCCTTCTACCTAAAGCCTAGTAAGACAGCTGATTATGGTTCTTTGATTATCCTTGATTCCTCGGAGTTTGCTTAGCAGCAGGGTGAACATCTCTAGATTGGTACACTCGATCAATGCTTTTGAGTTCCATTGCGTTGACAAGTCATCGAGAGTATCATTCAAATATGTGCGATGCCTAAGTGGATTGTAGTTTCTTCTGAGGCAGGCTGTTCGGCTATAGTGTTTTCAGCATCTAAAGATTGTTTTTTACAAGCATTTGAGAATGTGGAATTTGCAGGTCGAGAGAACATGACACACTTAGATGTGCAGCATTTTAAATGTTAAAGTCAACGAGTAGTTAATTCTAAATTGGTCTGCAATTAAGTAAATACACTTTGTAACATTTTCATTTTGCTTTGCAGGTGCCAGGGACATGGCGCTGGATGCTAGGTGCAGCAGGTGTGCCAGCTGTTGCACAGTTGGTGTTAATGTTGTTCTTGCCAGAGTCACCACGTTGGCTCTATATGGAGGTATTACTAGTCTGTCCTTCATAAAGGTGTTGCTAATCTATGTAGATATGTAGCATCTCATTAAAGGGGGAGATGTCTTTCAGATGTGTCCTAAAGGCTAAAAGCCCATTTTCTTTACATGCAGAACAAGCAAGTTGAAGCAATTGCAATTCTCGAAAAGATATATGATCCTGACAGGCTAGAGATTGAGGTTGAGCAGCTATCTGCTGCTTTGGAAGAAGAAACCCAAGAGAGAGAATTGAAGGGAAAAATATCATACATGGACCTTGTAAAGTCCAAGGAATTAAGGCTTGCTCTGTTTGCTGGTGTTGGTTTTCAGGTATAAAACTTCAGACTGTTTAATATCTCACTTCTTTGAGCCTCTGTAACCTTTGCTTGGATTAAAAAATAGTTGTTCTTTTCGTATGTTATGAGAATTTTTAGTTTTCAATATGTCGTGGAATGAGCTGACATAAATTTGATTTTATGGTGATTTCAATGTAGGCATTTCAACAATTTGCGGGCATAAATACTGTAATGTACTACAGTCCCACCATTGTGCAACTAGCTGGCTTTGCTTCAAATCAGATAGCTTTGTTGCTTTCCTTAATAGTATCTGGAATGAATGCTATTGGCACGATTCTTGGAATATTCCTTATAGATCGATGTGGAAGGAGATTGCTTTCCTTGACGAGTTTATTTGGCGTTTTTGTGTCACTTGCCATTCTCTCTGGAGCATTTTACTTGACTTCTGTAGATGTACCGACTGTTGACATACATCAGACACTAAAAACAGGATATGCTTGTCCAGCTGTCCTTGATTTCACCCAACCACTTTGGAACTGCAACGGCTGCCTAAATGCTGGATGTAGCTTTTGTTCGGCATCAGGAAATGACGTAAGAACAAAATATTTTCTATTCTTTCCAAATTAACATTTTTAAAAATCCAGGCGATATTTCTGATGAAATGTTTATTTAGCCTAATCGGTGCCAAGTGAAGAGCCTGAACATCAATGATATTACAACTCTGAAATAGTTACATCTTTATGATTAATTCTGTAGTTAATGATTTACAATATTTATTCAATGGTTTCTTGCAGATGCTTCCAGGAACCTGTTTCATTTCAAACTCAACATCTGAACAGTACTGTTCTCTAAAGTCCGGTAAATGGTACAGTGAAACTTGTCCAAGTAGTTACGGTTGGCTTGCTGTTCTTGGTTTGGTCCTTTACATATCATTCTTCTCTCCTGGTATGGGACCTGTTCCGTGGACAATCAATTCTGAGATTTATCCATCAAAATATAGAAGCATGTGTGGAGGTATTGCTGCAACAGCTTGCTGGGTAAGTAATTTGATTGTTTCGGAGAGCTTCTTATCTCTGGTTGACGCAGTGGGGACATCCAAGACATTTTTGATATTTGCTGGGATTGTCGTGGCTGCATTCATTTTTGTGCTTGCTTTTGTTCCCGAGACAAAAGGCCTCAGTTTTGAGGAAGTTGATAAAATGTGGATAGAGAAAGTACACAAGAGTAGTAACGGCACGAATGGAAGTTCTACCGATAGTCTTCTTGACAAAAATCATAAGCCTGTATTTATTAAATCTGATGTCTGAGTCTCAGAAATTGTGCGTAGCAATTTGAGTGGTCCTAACTCTAGGTGGGTACGTCGACAAACTTCTGACATATTGACGGTGGATGGTTCAAAATTTTCATGATATTGAAACAGTCTTCTGACATCGAGAAGTAGGTGGACCTAATTTTGGGTTGCAATTTGACAGCCATCTGATACATTAAGGTTGGTCCTATGGTTCTAGGTGGCCTTTTTCACATTCATTTGATATGTTAAAGTGCCAGTCTCTATCTGCAGGGTAATAGCAACGTTTGTGGGACTTGCATTGTTTGGCAAGTGACACAGCCCCCACTGGTATTGTATATATACAAAGCATATCGATTATGGTTGTGGGGAAACTTCATTGTAGAGGGTATTTGTTATCAACTTATCAGAATTTAATAGTCCCAAGTTCAAATATTTCTCACATACAGGATACTTGAAGTATTTGTGGGAAAATGCTTGAAAGGATTTCAATAATGTCACGTGATCCTTTTATTGTGGATTCTGGGCATGTAGACCAGCTACTATCTTTCGCTATAAACTTTTGAGGTTTTGCCTAAAATATTTTTGTACAAGTGCAAGGTGGATTTTGAGTTGCTTCCCACCGTGCAAAATTATTTTGATAACCTATAATAATAACAAATGGTGTAATGTAATACTATGTCCTCATATTTTTTTTAATTAAATGAAAAATAATTTTAATAAACATAATAAATAATAATACTCTAATATATTAAATTTTAAAAATATTTTTGAAATAACTATATAATTAAATATTAGTAAATAATTTATTGCAATTTTTTTTTTATGCCGCATTATAATGACATCCACCAAAAATCAAAATTCAATGTAAGGAAAAACTCTATAGTTTAAATTTGACATTCAAATGATATGCAGTTGCATAACTGCATTCATTGTATGTAGACGTTTTTTATTATAAATTTCAAATTATTTTTAAAATAAGAAAAAAATGGATGTAATATCTTTTCTTAAAATTTATTTGGAAGATATTATCTTTCTTGCTTTTCAAAATATTCTAAGATCAATAAAATTCAATTGAACTAAAAAATTTAGAAGAGGTTTATTTCTCCTAACAACCTATTTAAAAGATGCAAATCAAAAGCAAGAGGAAAAAATAAAATAGAAAGGTTGTTTTTATATCTAAGTTTTCAAGATATTGTGGATACACGCCTAATAATGATAATCATATTTTATATATATTAATATATTTAATATATGTATGCTAGTTAAAATAATATAGAAAATAAATTATTTTTTTAAAGTAAATACGATTATTATTTAAAACTTTAGAATTTGTTATGAAATGTTTTGATATATATTATGTATCTTATAAATAAAATAGTTATATATAATATTATTTATATATTCTTTAAACAAAACAATTATGTGGAGCAATAAAATATTAAATAAGTTATTGAAGTAATTATATAATTATAAATAAAATAGTAAATAATTATGTATTTTACTAAATAAAAATAAATATTATATTTTGAAACAGTTACATAGTTAATAAAATAGCAAGTAGTATTTTTAAAATAATTATGTATTTAAATATGTAGTAAATGTTTTGTATAAATATAACTTAGTTTATTAAATTAAATAATTTTAAGTATTAAACTAAGGAGTAAGTAAAATAGTAAACAATATTATTGAAATATTTATGTAGATTATAAGTTTAAATGGGTTTGTGTAAGATAAAAACAAAATAATTAAAATTGTTGGAGAAACTAGATTGCTATGATATTCAAAATCTTTTTTGTTCAATTGAAACCTCAAAACTAATTTGGTAGGGAGTAATTGTGATTTGTCCATTTTAACTCTTTAGAAGACGACCTCTATTTTGGTACCCATTTCTACATCAATATATTCTCATGTTGTCTAGGAAGAGTGTCTCATATGCAAACCTTCAAAGTTCACATACTATAACTATGATCTCATGTTGTCTAGGAAGAGCATCTCATATGCAGACCTTCAAAGTTCACATACTATAACTATGATCTCATGATAGATTGCATATTTAGAGTACATGGTAATGGATAAGAGATCCACACACAAGTAGGCCCTACAAACTTGTTGAATTCCAAAATCAAATATAAATGCACAAAATCTTTCACATTCTCAATCAACAATTTAACCATCTTGCTTGATCAACATATGAGAGAAAGGTTGCAAAATTGAATCCAAAAGGGGACCTTAGTGAATTGGAATTGATCAAGATAAATAAATGGTTGCTAGGTACTTAATATTAATCTAGATTTGCCATAAAATTGGGGTCCATTATTCCAAACAAAATTATGATCTAGAGTTGAAAGAAAATTGATGAGAAAGCAACCCTTCAGAAGAAGGAAGATAAATGATTGTTCGATCTTACGAAAAACCATTACATCCAATTGCTAGCTCTATAAAAGTAAAAATAAGTTGAAAATATTGATTAAACTAGCATATATATATCTAACATCTATTTAAAAGATGCTAATAGATGTTAGTCTTAAGTCGCCTATCTAACATATGTCATAAATTCAACATAGGCCAAATCTCAAGATTAATATCTCTCAACAACTTTTTAGATATTTTTATAGTGCTTTT
>VDFB02363516.1:0-15340 GCA_007258455.2 Sequoia sempervirens
TAAAACAAGTTTCATAGGAGTACCAACAAATGGCTCTAACTAGGAATCATGGGACAAACTTGGGCCATAGGAGAACTTCATAATCTCAAAAAACACAAGCAACCAATGCCTTGTATGTGGACAATAGAGTCAAACCTATTCTAACACCTACCTTAAAACTGAATGATTAGAAAACTCATCACATGAAAGGGAAAAACATAACAACATAAGGGATGCATGAAACAACACTAATGTTCATACCTACAAACAAAAAGGAAACATACCGACAAGAAAAAACCATTAATGGGTTGAGCAAAGTAACAACCCCTCCATTCATTGAAACCTTTACAAAATTTTCATGAAGATCCAAGGTTCAAGCAGGTAGGAATGGTCATTCAATGAAAAATGGCACAAACTAATTAATAAGCATATGTTCTAGATTGTCTTCTTACATGAGAAGGAACCTTTAAAACAAGTAAAGATATTTTGCCTCCTTTTCAAGATATCTAGCAAGATCTTTGCAACTATAGTGCATCTATAGGAATAATGATTTTTACATGTTTCATTTTCTCTTCTCCCATCACTTTGACACACTCAACCTTGAATTCAACTAAAGCATCCTCCCATCATTTTCTTTTCTCTATCCCCTGTCCTTGGCTCTCTAAATCCACAATTGTTATTAATTGTGCACTTAGTACTCGCAACACTTCTTCACTATTTGTATCAGTCAAATCTTCATCTAACAACCCATCCATGTCAAAATCTTCAAGCATTAGATAAAGTATATGTGCTAAAGAAAACATATCATCCTCTAGTAGCAAACTTAGCCATCCATCATTTTCAAGCACAAAAGGAGTAGTAATTTCATCTTCTATTTTTGTTTCCTCTTTAGACAGTAGGTCGTCCTCAAAATGAGCATGTTATAGAAAAACATCCATCTCTAGAAGTAAATCTTGCAAAACCTCTTCACCTAGCAACAGATCTTAGGCAAAATGGATCCTTTTAGCTTCGTTTAGTTAGTGTAAGAAAATATCTAGAAACAGCCATGAATCTTCCTCCTCAATATTTGATTCACTAATTGAATTTGGGACTCCATAGTCCTTACAAAGAGAAAGTTACACTCCATCCAATTGTACAAACTCTCTATTTTCCTAAATGTCTACAAAAATTACTAAACTTGAAGCCATTAAGTTTTCTTCAATTTTATCTTGAGTAGGTATTTGAAACAATCCCTCAAAGGCAAATAAAAATTCATTTGATGCTTCTTCATCTATTGTGTAGTCAATGCCTTCTTGGTCAATGAAAATCTTGGGATCCTCACGATGACATTGATGATTGGGAGACTTTATCCTCATCAACAAACAAATGACATGCAATTCTTGAAAACAAATCACCATTAGTGGCTTCTCCCATGGATGTTCCTCATGTACTCTACTCTCTTCAAATCTTTTGCTCTTATACAACTATTTGATTCTATGAACATACAAAATCATTGAATGTATTTACTTTTCCAACACAAATTAGTCCATATTAATTATATCCTGTCATGGATTCGCCATCAAGCTAATCTTGAAGATGTTGAAGGTTACCCGAAAACCCTTGATAATGTGACTTGGATGCTACCAAGAGTTGCATCATGCAATGCATCTCCAAACAATGTTGAGCATCATGATTGCTTATCTCACAGAAAAAGCAAAAATTGCTTAGTTATCAATAGGTAGTGTCTCCAAGGTGAGCCTTTCAAGTGGAGGAGGTAGTCTGAAATGAGCATTTTTGTTGTTCCTATGAAGTTGCCCTTGATATGTTGCACTAGGCCTTTCTGCTAAAATTGTCTTTCTTGTTGGACATATCTGTCACTACTCTTTGCAACAAAGGATTGATAAAAGTTGGAACCATAGGCTTGATGGATTTTTTCTAATTTTGCCGGTAGTGGTCATATCATCCTCCAACTTCATTGTTCATGTTTGGGCTTTATCTAGCTCATCTCTTTCACAAATTTTGATCAAAAAGGCAATTTGTGATGGAAGGGCATCAATGAAGTAGCTTGAGAGAATTTGCAGAGGCCTTAAAGAATTACTGATTCTTCCAACAAATCAGTTGAACCATGAGACAAACCCCCTCATGGGCTCATTGTATTACTTCTTTGCATTTGATAACTGGGCAAAAAGTAAGTGATCATCCTCAACCAATTTGAAGAGGGATAAAAATTTCTCCCTCATGATTTCTCAATTTGTGATGCAACCTGTAGCAAGATGGTGGAACCATTCTATTGCTGCTCCAACCAAGATTTCAACCAAAAGTTTGACTACATCTTCATGTGAAATTCCCAATATACTGCAAGTTGTGTGAATGCTGAGATATGCTTGTCGAGATCTTGTGTGCCATCACCATGGAATTTTGAGAAATTCTTCTGTGGGCCTTTCATGAAATCATGACAAGTTGGAAGTGCCAAGCGACCAATAGTGGCTACCCACAGCAATGAAAATAAAGCTAGATCGTTGTCATGGGTGTTGTCAACCATTGCTTGAATGATTTTTATAATTTTATCTAGATTTTGATCTCCTACAAAAGTATTAATGAGTTCTTGAACCATTGGTGAAGATAAACCTTTGTTTGTATGTGATCAAGGAGGCATCTGAAAGGCATGATCAAGAAGGCCTACCTTCCTATGTGATCTAATATATAACTTATCAACCAAGATGATAATATTTTCAGCTGGAATAGCGATTAAAGAACAGATGTATGGCATCCCTTCTGCCATTGAAATAACAGCAACAACTCTTATTTGTTAAAAGAGATACTAGGGTCGTCTACAATTGATTTGGCAGCATTTTCATCCATTCATTAAGTCACCAATGATTGCAGACCTGGTAATAGGTGTATAGCTGGAAAATCCCTTCTGCAAGTCACTCCTCACTGAATGGTATTGCTGGTTGCTGCACAACAAAGGGAAAACTGATGTGATGTTGGGAAGGAGTCATGGAGTCCCTGCTATAACTTAGCTGCTTATGTTTGATTCAAAATCATTCCCAAACTGCTGGTCGCAGCTGTTAGAGAAAGCATTTTAATGTAAACTGCAGTCTTCTATAAATTGAGGTTAGAAACCATTTACTCAGCTCTGTATTAGTATCAGTTATAGAGGCAATTAATATGTTGGCAATGAATATTAATGTTGAGTTCGTTACTGTGACAACTTCATGCAATGGTTGATCATCAAACTTTCTTTAAGCTTATGTAATGGATAATTCGTTAATCAATTGATGAAACAAACACCCAATGAGCAATAATAAAATATAGAAAAAATATCACAGCACTAGACCATTGGCATTTTGTCAAACATTTAACAAATACAAGGAAAAATTAGACCAGCACACTACAAACTAAGCCTAAAATCTAAAACTATAAACAGAATTTACAAGTATGCTCACTGTATAGGATTTATTGAAGGGGGGTCAGGGGGAAGGGTTTGCATAAATGTAAATATCTAATTGACTATGTTTTTGACCCAAGTGCAAGCACCAAACTGTCAATAATTATGGCCTACAACGAAATATTTAAAATAAGGAGAATAAATAATTCAACCATGAACACGCACAACTTTCTACTGGCTAAAACAGAGAGCAATAAATTTACATCAACAAGAAATAGTTAAACAGATGAACATCACATATTTCATGAAGGAATCAATTAAATTGCATTCAAAACTACAATTTAAATAGATGGATTCCACCAATATAATGTATGACTTAAAACAATCTACTGTCAATTTACTCCAAGAAATTATAAACATACAATCTCAGTTACATAATCACTTTTGCTGAAAATGGCTTCTACAACATAAACTTCGCTTCCACCAGCATTCATTAACTTTCACAAAAATACAATAACTTGACTCGATTTATTAAAATAATGTTTATTTATTTATTTATTAATGCTCAATATTGTAAGATATTGTAAGATAGAGATAAGATCGTCTCCGATCTTATCTGGAGTTTCTTTTTAGAAACTTTCCAGTTTTGTAAATCTTGTAAACTATTTATTGAGCGTCTCGCTCATTGTTAATATATCAATTAATTTACCAATTACTTGCGTAATATGGTATTAGAGCCAGATTGCTCAACTGTGAATTTTTAATTCATATAAAAATCGTTTAAGATTTTTTTCTTGAATTTTTGAATTAAAAATTCTCAAAAATCTCTTTTTGAAGATTTTTTTCTGTGAGTAAAAATTTCGAAATTTTTTTCGGAATTTCTGTGGCTATTCGGAAGAAAAATTCGAGGGTTATCAAATCTGTGGACTTCGTGGGCATTTTTTTTGCAAATCTAAAAGTAGGGCGTGTTTTTATCGATTTTCTTCTGCTCCAACCAGCGTTTTGTCACATCACGGGTGCGATTTACGTGTTTTTTAGTGGCATTTTACGGTGCAATTTTTGAAAACCTGCGTCTCATTTCATCCTTTGGACTTCTTCCACATGCAGGAGTCAGCGTTTTAGGTCTTTAGGCTGCACATTCCCGGTGTTGCAGACGCGGATTAAAGTTTTCTGTTTAGGCGCAATTTTTCTGAGTTCTCTAGCCGCGACTTTCAAGACTTTGTGAACCGCGTTTTTGACGTGATTTTTTTCTGAAATTCGTGCAAACCTTGGGTCGGATTTTGATTCGTGCCGTATTTCCAGAAGCATTTCTCCATTTTTCTGCAAATTTCGGGTTCTTTAATGGAGATCTAGGGTTCTAGATTTTTTCGACTAGGGTTTTTACCCATTTTTTGAGAAGTGGAGAAAATTTTTGATCATAGATTCACGGTGGAGTTTTGAGAGCTCAATTTGGGTTGGTCCGATTTACACAGGTGCATCGTTTTTAGTGCCTGGATTTTATTGCCATCAGGTACCTTTGTACTTTCTACAATCATGCACAGATACGTCACATTTTCTGCGTTAAGATTCGTGCTTGAGTTTGTTACGCCGATGACCTCTTCTCGATTACCTCGTTTCACCTGGCGTGAAGATGGCCAGTTTAAGCAATTTAATGCTGGAGGGCAGCCGGAGATTTAATGGCAAAAATTACAACACCTAGAAGCAGCGGATGTTAACAATTTTTGAATACCGCTGCCTTGATCAGATGATCCTCGGCAACGCTACTCGTCCTGAAGCGGCGGGTAAGGATCGGGATAAATTTGATGAGCAGAATCGTGAAGCCGTCATGCTTATTAAGCTTTCGGTTACTAATGATCAGCTCCCTCAGATCCCACTGCGAAAATCAGCTAAGGAGATCTGGGATCACTTGAAGGATATGCATGAAACTTCCGACAAAAGCCGTGCGTTTTTCTTGAAGAATATGCTGTTTTCTATCATGATGGATGAGAAGACAACTCTGCGAGCGCACTTGAATAAAATCCAGGAGATCAGAGATCAGTTGGAGGCGATTGGTCGGAAAATGGAGGAGGAAGACATGGTTGTGATCACCCTGAAGAGTTTACCGAAGTCCTATGAACATTTCATAGAGACCCTCAACATTACGTCCGCTAATGTTGATCTCAAGTTTCCAAATTTGTGCACTATCCTGTTGCAGCAGGATCGCTGGAGACAACAGTTCGGTAGCAGTGAATCATCATCCTCCACGGAGCAGGCCTTTGCAGCAAAAACTCAGTCGAAGCATCATGGGAAAGGTCAGCCTTCACAGTAGAAAGGCTCAAGTCAGCGCTCCACCAGCCCGAAGAAGAAAAATGTTCAGTGTAACTACTGTCATAAATTTGGCCACATCAAGAAAGATTGCCGTGCTCGTTTGGCTTCTGAGCAAAAGAAGCAGGGAGGGTTTCAGAAAGCGAATGTCGCCGAGCACTCTGGGCAGAAGGAATCTGCCTTTTATGCACTGATGGCAAAAAGGCCCGCAGACCATGTCAAGTCCTCTGCTTGGTACATAGATTCTGGTGCCTCACGTCATTTCTCACATAGGCGTGATTGGTTCACAGACTTTTCCCCTTGCACTGACTCAGTAATCTTTGGAGGAGGTGAGGAATACACAGTTGTCGGCACAGGCACTGTTCAGGTTCAATCTGGCAGGAGGGATCTCATATTCCTCAACGTGTATTATGTACCTGATATCGAGCTCAATCTTCTCTCAGTCAGTCAGATCATGCGGCATTCTCCCCAGATGGATGTGGTATTCAGCTCGCATAGATGTTCGATTGTTGATCGAGAAACTCGCACAACGGTGGCCGTTGGGATAGAGGATCATGGCCTTTACAGGCTTGTGGACACTGGTGATTCTCCAGAGTTAGCCTTAGTGACGAAATTCAATCACCGGTCTTTGGCACCAGTGATGGGGCATGAGCGTGCACTATCTCTCCTCGACTTATAGGAGACTTGTAGATAACTTACGACATTCGGACTTCGGCCTTCCGAGTTTGTGGTGCTTGTCAGGCTGGGAAGCAGCATCGCACGCCGTTCAAGGATGGCGACTCTTGGCGGGCTTCTAAGGTACTTCAATTAGTTCATGCTGATATTTGTGGCCCTATGTCTGTTTCTTCTGTAACTGGTTGCAAGTACTTTCTACTTTTTGTTGATGACTATAGTAGGAAAATGTGGGTGTACTTTCTTAAACAGAAATCAGAGGTTTTTAATGTATTTCAGAAGTTTAAGGCCTTAGTTGAAAAAGAGTCCAGTTCTAGTATAATAACTCTTAGGTCAGATAATGGGAAATTACCGTTTCCTGAGTGCATTCTCCAACCACAGCTGATACTCATCTGGGATAAAGCGTCGGTTAACCACCCTCCTCGATAAAATGGTGTTGTAGAAATGACCTTGTCATTACAAGGTGTTGAGATGGCTCATGTTTACCCTTCTGAGGGAGTGTTCCTATACTAGGATTTTGAGGCGAGCTTGATCAATACATGATCTATCATCTCCTTAATGATTTTCCACTCATGTCTTTACATTAGGAAAGACTCCACGAGGATTTTAGTGCAGTGTGCATGAAACCTAGGATCAGTCATTTGAAAGTTTTTGGCTCTCTTGTGTATGTTTGGATTCCAGAGGCCAAGCGCACTAAGCTGGACTCCAAGAGCCAGAAACTCATGTTCATAGGGTACAGTGACAATCACAAGGCATATAGGCTGATTGATATAGACACTGATCGTCTTATCTTCAATCGAGATGTTGTCTTTGATGAGGAACGAGGTCCATTTCACTCTTCCTCACCTGTTCAGCATTCAGAGGATCAGCCTCTACAGGGTCCTGATATGAGTGTCCGACTTCCATTAGGTTCACTTGATGGGAGGGATGACGAAGACCTAGTCTTTGATGATGCTCAGCCTGAGTTTCCTCCAGATGATAATGAACATCCCCCTGTTGAACCTGTTCCAGATCCACAACCAGATCCAGCTCCTCCTGTTGCATCTGATGTTGGCACATCTACTCTCCGACCGAAATGGTGGGCTAAGACTATCAGTGATCTTCGTGCTGATGAGCTCATTGAGGGTAGATCATCCAAAAACAAGAGCAAACAGCAGTCTACAGTGAATTTTGCTCTCATGGCCAACATTCACAGTGTTTATGAGCCTCAGACATATTCAGAGGCAAAAGGGATACCTGAGTGGGAAAAGGCAATCGAATCAGAGTACCAGAGTCTTCAGAAGAATCACACTTGGGTCCTTTCAATCTTCCTTGGGGAAGAAGCCCATTAAACACAAAATGGGTGTACAAAGGTGGGGAAGTACAAAATTTGTGAACTATGACAAGTACAAAGCTTCGTCACAGTTTACCGCGGGGTTCTCCAGAAGAAGGCATTGACTATGAGGGGCCTTTGCTCCTCTGATAGAAATGAGTACCACATCACTGACAAGTCCCTTGCCTTAGCAATGTGAATTTGGTTGGAAGGTCCAGCTCCCGGATGGATGTGAAGAGTCTTTCCTCAATGGTGAAGTTGAAGGAGGAAGTATACATGGCCGACCTCGGGTTTCAAAGTGCTGGTCAAAGAGCGAGAAGGTGTCTGGTAGTTGGTCAAAGACTCTGTGGCACAACGGGCTCCTGAACGGTACATAAAAATTAGCCGCGTACCTCGCGGATCATGGCTTTTCGGAGAGTCCCATCATTTCGAACCTGTATGTCCATCGTGTGAGATTCTACTTGTTGTTGTCTACGTGGATGACTTGATCATTACTGGCAATTCGGCACATTTGATCACTGAAATCAAACAGGACTTGTGCAAAACTTTTGGCATGACAGACTTGGGCCTCCTGCATTATTGTTTTGGTGTTGAGGTTTGGTGAGGCGGAAGCGGTATTTTCATCTCGGTCAAGTATGCCGAAGTCTTACGGATAAGTTCGAATCACGAGTTGCAAACCTGCCTCTACACCCATGGAAAAGGGGCTTAAGATGTCAGCTAAGTCCGATTCACCTGTGGTAGATGAAACATTGTTCAGGAAACTAGTAGGCAGCCTCATCTATCTTGCTGCTACTAGACCTGATTTGAGTTTTGCGGTGAGGCATATCCGCTATGGCGGCCCAAAGGGTGATCATTGGAAGTTAAACCATGAATATGCTGCGGTATGTGGCACTCGATTTTGGACTTTTTGTACACTTTCAGTCTGATCCTAAACTGATGGGTTCTGAGATTGATGAGTTCAATTGATGATAGGAAATCTACATGCAGGTATGTGTTGTTGTTGGGATCAGTGCGATCCATGGGCCGAGTAGAAGCGTGACGTTAATCTCTCGAGAAGCGAGTGTCGAGGGGCGGTAAAAGTAGCATGTGAGGCGGTTTGGCAGCGGTTAACTACGAGATATGCAAATATCTCAAGCGGTCGACTCCTTATTACGTTGATAATGGGGAGTTCTCAAACTTGCCAAGAATCGGTCTTCCTTAGGCCGGAACCAAATAATGAAACTCATTGTCATTTCATTGTTTGGGATTTGAAGGCGGATGATTCGATTCTTGTATGTTGAGCGGAGAGTCTTGACGTGAGACGATCCTGCAAGTCGCTCGATGGATGAAGTTTGTAAGATTGGGGGCATCTTGGTAGTTGATGAATTGAGCATTAAGGGAGAATTATTAAAATAATGTTTATTTATTTATTTATTAATGCTCAATATTGTAAGATATTGTAAGATACAGATAAGATCGTCTCCGATCTTATCTGGAGTTTCTTTTTAGAAACTTTCCAGTTTTGTAAATCTTGTAAACTATTTATTGAGCGTCTCGCTCATTGTTAATACATCAATTAATTTACCAATTACTTGCGTAATACGATTTCTATAGCATAGCCTCAGCATCAACTATCCTTATTACCAGTTGTGTGCTCAACACACTTATTTATACTTTCATCAAAGGAAGCTTTTTGGGATCAAATAATAATAAAATAATCTTAACAAAGCCCCTCTTTAAAACAACCTGAATTCTATCCACTACAAAGAGGTAATAAAACAAATAAATAGCCTAAAATAAGCTCCTTGCTTTATTCCAAACATTGGCCAACTAGGGCTAGGTAGCACCACATTCTCCTATTCTTTGCTTTAAAACACTAAAACTAGGCATTGGATTAGATTAGCTAAATTAACCTCCTCAATTGCACTTTTTAGGTGGCAATACCAAGTAAAATCACAACTTTCTTTTATGTTTTAACTTTTAAGTTGTTTCTGATTTGCCATTTGACTCACAGTTTTATGCTGGCACTACCAAGCAAAAAGTGTGGCTTTGACTTACTTCCTTTTATGCTTTTAAAATGCTTAATACTTGGCACTATTTCTATCTAGCTCAACAATAACTCAGCAGACACAAAAAATTCAAAACCCTGGACTAAGCAAAAACTAGGGAAATTTTCCAGGCATTAGAAAATACATAAATATGTAAAATTAATCTTTAAAAAAATACAATAAATTAAATACACAAAGGTCATAAGTAGTTTCTCCTTCATTTATGGATAAAAATGGGCTCTATTCAGATCATAAATTCATATGATTATAAATTACATGTCATGTTCCCAATTTGGGGCCCGTTCCATTTGTCGGGAAACAAGAGCATTTTTAAATGCTAATATGAGAATAATATTAAAATAATAAGAATCTTTAAATTAAATAAATTATTATTATTATATTTAAAAATAATATTAAATAATAAATAATAAATTTAAATTATTGATAAAATAACATTTAAATTTAAAATAAATCTATCTGGGCCGACCTGCTTTTGGAGGCTTATTCTTTAGTATTTATATGGGCTCATGGGTTGTCTGGAATTATCACGGAATCAGGCATAGACAATTGACAGCGTAGCTTGTCGATCTCTGGAGGACGTAGTTCGGCCAGTAGGGTTCGTGTTGGGTTTCATACTTCCGCTATCATAGGCTCATCACAGGATTTGCTTGTCTCAGGATCGGTGGTAGTCTATTCTCATTCATCCTACATCCTCACCGGATTCTCTCGATCGGGATACTCAAACAAGTAAGCACACGACATCTCCAGGCTTCAGGTCGCGCGATATCTCTTCTGCCAATTCCATTCTCATCTCATCCTATACTCGGGCGCACTTGATATCGCGGCTGCATCATTCCTGTCTCAAAACATGTCGTCGGCAATATTCGTATCTGAGTACTATGCATGAGCTTGGAATCATTATCCGGCTCACCCGTATTAGCGCCGGTAGCCACCCACGGAGCCAACCATCGCTAACGGTGGCATCTCAATCAATGAAACGATGGAACATAGTTTTGGGAGGCAACTCAAATAATCCTAGCACTAGCTGTAAATCGCTACTTCCGCAAGACCATTCTATGTCGCTGTTTGCTTCAACCACGCATGGGTTTATAGTATAATATCATTGGTTTGGATTATATTCATTTTAGTGCGCATGAGCTTGTTATGAAGATACTTATACTTTCTCATTTCCTGAAATGTTGAATGGACCGACTTGAATAGATTACTGTTGTTCTACATAAATCTGGGTTAACTTTTGTGTGCATATGGGCTCTTGTATTCGTGGATGTTGTTCTGAGTTTGATCAATAGAATCTGCTAAGTACAGCATCAATTGTATTCCAGATACAATTTCAGTTGTTTGCTTGATATATTCTGATCTTACCCTTTTAGTGAGTTGCTACAATCGTGAGTGGTTTTCCTGTTGCTCCAGTGTTATATGTGCATATTTTAAGGTTTGAGTGTGAATCTATTGCTGTTCTGGGAATTCACTGCAAAAGAGACTATTCTTGAATTGTTAAATTGTATGTGATCAGATTGGGTGTCTCACATTACATATCCACATTAATATTTTACAAATTTTATATGTGGTAAACATGGGTGCAAGACAATTTTCAATTTTTGCTGTTTAAAACTGGAGCCTGGGGGGATTGGGGATGGCAGCCCACAGCAGGGTCAAGGAACAGCACTGCTCACACATAACCTGTCAAAATACAAGGCAGGGCCAAAGGGTGAAACCCCACCACCAAGCCCAATTTAAGGCCTTAAAGGCCACACGAACCTTCATGGTGCATCCTTGAATGCTTGAAAAGAACACAACTCAAATGTTCAAAGAAAAACCAGCGTGAAAATGATGAAAAATGAGGATCTTTTTTGGCAAAAATAAAATTTTGTAGGCACAACTGAGTTTTTCCCCTGAATTTGCAAGTTTTTGGCAACTTTTCATCAAAAAGTTGAGAACAACTTGCCAACAAGTTATAAGACAAGTAACTCACAAGCCAGTTCAATTCATAGATTCTGCAAGTTAATTGCGAGTTTTTCATCCATGTTCACACCCATCGCCTAAATGAACATGCACAAACAGATAAGACTACTCAAACTATGTGAATGCTTAATTGATATTAATCCTAGTTACATTTTACTTGGTGCCCTCCCTACCCCTGTGGTAAAATCAATACCTCTCACACAACAATTATAAGTCTCTATGAGACAACACTTAATCAACCTCTAAACACTGTTAATAGTACTCAATACAATGTAATGTGTATTTCCTTGAGGGTCAGGCCTACTATTTATAATTTATAATTAGCTCATGTAGATGCCTAAAGCATGTCACATGACATTCGCACATGCCTTGAGATTATTGCACGCATCTATTTTTCTGCATTCCTAGACATGGCGTCACCATTTATCATCCTAGCATTCACTCTTGTGCCCACGTAAGCCATTGGTTCTCTACACAGTGCAGAATCTATCATTCATGTAGTTCAACTATTTCTTTTCAAGGCTTCTTTTGTGTCTAACTGTGCTCTTGCATGGATTTGTTCAAAAGCACGAATCTTCCCTTAGCTACATTCTTCTACACCTGCTCATCACCTCTAGTCAACAACTCCTTCACAAGCAAGATCCTCTAAAACTGAGACCTTCATTTATAGTTAAGAGGCTTTACTTCATGAGCAAGCAAGTAGAATACTCCATAGAACTCCATGGGAATTCTTATGAAATACTAAAAGAAAATTCTGTTGAAGCTTATATTAATTTATATATGGTAAATTTTTACTGAACTTTTGAATAACTTAGCATTTCATACTGACATGTGTGTGTGAGAAAGAGAAACAAAGAAACTATACTAACATCCAAAAATGACCAAAACAGCTCAGTGAGACTCACAAGTACAACTCGTAATAATAACAGCAGAGTACCAACAGCATCTCCCACTTAAGAAAAAAAACAAAAGACCTACAAAGATAAGTATAAAACCTACAAATTTGTAATGTCCCCTTCTCAGCAGTGATTCTTTCAGTTGGCCGTTAGCCTATCCCTGAGGCCCATAGGCTAGTCGGAAGTGGAAATTAGGGTTTCCACGATGCTTGGAGGATTCTTTTGTGGATTCAGGGGTTTGCATGTTAGAGTTTTGCAGTTTGGTTTATGGATTCTTTCTGGGTTTTCAGAGAGTTTCGTAGTGGTATGACATGTATCTGCATCAGGTAAAGTTCTTGCATGGCCGAAGAACTCAAGCATCAAGACTGCCCGAGTGATTGGAGTTTGACATGAGAGTCTCTACAGACTTTCCACTCGTCCATTACAGGCTTTGCTACATGATTCATCAAGTCCGTGTGAGCTATGGCATAGAAGACTTGCTCACCTTCACTTCAAAGCACTTCCAACCATGGAGAAGATGGTCACAGGCCTTCCTAAATTCAGCCAGGAGCATGAAGGCACTTGCAGAGGATGCACTTTGGGTAAGAATACTAAAGGTCCATTTCATAGTAGTGAGAGTAGATCTAAATGTATTCTAGACCTTATTCATTCTGATTTGTGTGGTCCAATGTCTATTGCTTCTTTGAGTGGTTTCCTATATTATGTAATTTTTATTGATGACTACTCTAGAAAAACTTGGATTTACTTCTTAAAGACTAAAGAATCTGAGGAAGTACTTGAGAGATTCAAGGAATTTAAAGCTCAAGTAGAGAACTTGTCCAGGAAGAGGATCAAAGTTCTGAGATCTAACAAAGGAGGAGAATACATCTCTAGAAGCTTCCGTAACTTTTGTGTTGAGGCAGGAATTAAGAGGGAGTTTTGTGTTCCCTACAATCCACAACAAAACGGTGTTGCAGAAAGGAAGAACAGATCTATTGTAGAAGCAGCTAAAGCCATGATTCATGATCAAGATTTGCAAACCTTCCTTTGGGCCGAGGCATCTAGGACAACTATGTATGTTCAGAATAGGAGCTCTCACCGCATTTTGGAGAACATAGCTCCTGAAGAAGCTTTCACGGGAGTGAAGCCGGAAGTAAGTCATTTGAGAATCTTTGGTTGTCCTGTGTATGTTCATGTGCCTAAAGATAAGAGGACAAAGTTGGAACCATCTGGCAAGAAGGGAATATTTGTGGGCTACAGTGAGTCTTCAAAAGCCTACAGAGTTTACATTCCAGGTCAGAAACTGATAGAGATCAGCAAAGATGTTACATTTGAAGAGGATGTTGCATTTAAGAGGTCTAAGGGCACTCACATGGAGATAGACAATGAAGACCAAGAGTCTCCTTAGGACATGGAAGTTGACCATACTCCTGAGATTCAGAGAGAGGCTACTAATCCTAAAGAAGGTGATGATCCAGTTGAGCCTTTGGAACCTACTGATGGGCCTACAGACATTGTTATTGGTCGAAAGAGACCTCTTTGGGCTAGGCAAACAATGTAGGAGGCAGAAAAGTTTGCAGCCCCGAGAAGAACATTCAGAGAGAGCAAAATACCTCACAAGTTTTCAAGTTATGTTGCTTTGATAAGTCAAATGATTGAATCTGAGCCTTCCAGTGTTGAGGAAGCTTCGAGTCAGCAAGTATGGAGAGATGCTATGGCTAAAGAATATCAATCTATCCTCAAGAATGATGTTTGGGACATCGTACCTAGACCAAAAGGAAAATCTATTGTATCTTCTAAGTGGCTCTTCAAGATCAAGCATGCGGCTGATGGGAGCATCGAGAAGTACAAGGCTAGGTTTGTGGCTAGAGGGTTCTCTTAGAAAGAGGGAATAGACTATGAGGAAACATTTGCTCCAGTTGCTCATTATACCTCCATCAGGACCATCATTGCTATTGCAGGGGCTAAAGGACGGAAATTACATCAAATGGACGTGAAGATAGCATTTCTAAATGGTATAATTGAAGAAGAGGTATACATTGAGCAACCTAATGGCTTTGAAGTTCATGGGAAGGAGTCTCATGTTTGCAGATTAAAGAAGGCTTTGTATGGCCTTAAGCAGGCTCCTTGCGCTTGGTATGAGAGAATTGATAGATACTTGCTGAGCTTGGGCTTCTCCAAGAATGATGCCGATTCAAACCTGTATTTCAAGGTAATTAATGGTGAGGCATTGATCTTGGTTCTCTATGTTGATGATCTATTTCTTATTGGAGAAGAACACCTCATTATCAAATGCAAGAAGGAGTTGGCTTCTGAATTTGAAATGAAGGATCTTAAGTACATGCATTACTTCCTTGGCTTAGAAGCATGGCAGAGGCCTAATGAGATCATTCTGAGTCAAGGGAAGTATACAATAGACATCTTGAAGAGATTTGGTATGATGGATTCTAAATCCATGTCTACACCTATGGAAACCAATTTTCAGAAGTTAAAGGAGGCCGCAGCTAGTTCAAATCTGGTGGATCCTACTATGTACAGGAAGTTGATTGGATTGTTGATATTTGCTATGCAATGAGTGCACTTAGTCAGTTCATGTGTGAACCAAGGCAAATACATCTAGTTGCAGCGAAACATATCTTGAGATACTTGCATGGCACAGTTGGGTATGGGTTGAGATATTCTTCTAGTGTGGACTTGAAACTGAATGGATATTCTGATTTTGATTGGGCACGATGTGTTGCTAATCAGAAGAGCACCTATGGATGTTGTTTCAGTTTGGGGTTTGCGATGATCTCCTGGTGCAGCAAGAAGCAGTCTT
>VDFB02363518.1:0-15987 GCA_007258455.2 Sequoia sempervirens
GATAAAAAAAATCAAAATAAAATTTCCAAAATGGAAAAAATTATGAAAATGGAAAGTTTCCTTATAAAAATGTAAGTTTTTAGAAAAAGTCAAAATTTTATTCAAATTTAATTTGAACATGTGGGCTATTAATGATGATATCTATTTTTCAGGACTAAGCAAATATTAAAAGGGGGACTTGCATATGGATTCGTGCCAAAAGGGGGAAATCTGGAAGCGTTCAAATTAAATTTTCAAAGTGGGACCTACCTAAGAATCCGTGCCAAAAGCGTCTTGACTAGAGGACTTTTCACGGAAGACTGCGTGAATCTGATCTTCTTGGAAGTCGTGGGCCGACATGGATAATATTCATGCATTTAATGCAAATCTTGTCCTATTTTGAAATTCTCCTGGCTGACTTGTTTTGGGGCCCGTTATTATTGTAAAATCTAATTAGGCCGACCTATTTCGGGGCCAGTTATTATTGTAAAATCTAATTAGGCCGATATGTTTGGGGGCTCTCTATAAATGACATTTTGTCTCATTTGTAAGAGAGAGATAGAATAGTGAGGGAGATTTTAGGAGTTTGACTAGGCTAGAATTGGCAAGTAATTTTCAGAATTAGCTGTAAGAGATGAGAGACTTGAAATTGTTATGCAATGCTGGAGAAGTAATGCAATTGGATTATTGATTTGACAAAATTTGTATTTATTTTCAACAGTTTTTATGGTTTTTTGTTCTTGATTCTCAGATATTAGGTGTTAGATGTTAGATTTCAGCTCTTTTACAATAATGGTGAAATGTTAATAATGTCGATCGATTTCCGGTCCATACTTTTAGCAATTTGCTGAGTGTAGATTGCTGTGTAAAGTTAGTTTGGGCCTCACTTCTGTGCTAAGTTCAACTGTGAATGCTTGTTTACATTGTGCCAGCAGTTGGGTATGTGAATGAATGTTCAAAGTCTGAAAATCTTTGGATTTCCCCAGAAGATCGTACCATTTCTGTGTAGTTGCAGGTTTGTCTTTGATCAAGCAAAGATCGGTTTTGTTAGGGATCTGCCCATTTGCAGCTTTCATCATTACTGTGATTGATCTTAAGAGTTAGAACATAATAGAATTTTTCTAAACCCTTATCTCTTTTGCTATTTATTTTGAATCTGGGTTAGTTTTAGGGTTGAAAGCATCACCATATTGTTGCATCTGATGAAAATTCACTTCCAGCATTCTTCATTTGTAAGGCCCTTTGTGATTACTAGTATTTTCACATATTATCTGAGTTGTTTATGCATTGTCATGACCTGACACCCGAGAGACCTTGGGGTGATTTTCAACAATTTATTGTTGAAGATTATCTTTCAAGAGAGAGAATACTACATTCTGTCTGAGTTGTTGCTGTGCAGAAAACACCATCAACAGATTGGCGCTAGAAGGAGGGCTTGAACCAGGTGACATAGTTGGAAGATTGAATGAGCCTTTATGTGGAAAATTTGAGATATGGCAGATCTCAAAACCTGAAAATTCAAGTTCTGAGTCAAGATGGAAAAGCAGTATCATGTTTGTCATGATGGAAATAGTCTTCAGATTGATTCTTTTCTACTTTGTGAGTCTCTTAACAAGAGGTTAGCTCGATGGGATGGTAAGGGTTTACATCATTATGCATTATCAGATCAGTGTAGAATCCACAACACTTGTACACATAGTGAGTTCGAATGTCTGACCTTTCTGGGTGAAGTTGAGAGGGTTTTGCAAAGGAACATTTTCATGCAAAACCTGTCTGAACCACTAGCCTCCTCAGATCTAGGGTTTATTGATGTTGTAGTTGAGGCATTTACACAAATAGTTGAAGATCAGCTTGTTGGTGGTAAGCGTTTGCAGGATTTCCTTTCATCGAAATGGTGTAGAGTTCATTTGCCACTCTTGTGTTAATGCCATCGTTAGAGTTGGAGGATACCTAGAGGGGAGAGAAAAGTTAAACAAGGAATGCACTATAGAGAGGCCAACTAGTTCTAAATCTAGGGATGATGTTGCAACTAATATTGAGGTGACCTTGGAAAGAACTAAATATCAGGATGACAAATACAAAATTTTAAAGTTACCAGAGGAACATTCAAGTGAAGAATCACTTGCAGAGATCAAGAAGGATGTTCTTGTGGAGGCTGGTCAAGTTCCTGAAGACATAGTGGAAGCTGAGAAAAAAGTTCCCCTACAAGCTCTTCCTTTCCAAGACAAAGATGTGATACAGACCAGATACAGAGAGTTTGTTGCTAGAATTATAAGAGATTGGTCAAACCTAGGTTTGGGAGTCTACCTAGAGGAGTTGTTACCAGCTTGGTGCAGGATACATGAGGAAGAGCATTCAGAATTCACCTGTTTCCAGTGCCAGACAGTCATAAAGGAGATGAAGGAGCAAGTACAACTACTCTTACATGCAAATGATACACAGACGGATGCATCAGACAAGTCTCTGATTGAGGAATGTCAACCAGTTGCTGATGAATGTCTTGAAGAACATGAGGAAGCACTTAGTGAAGTGATCAACGTTCTTGATGATTGTGATCAAGAATCTGAACTAGTGCCAACATAAGATGAATTCAGGGAGTCTTCTCATTTATCTAATTCTATTTTTCCTCAGCTTATTGATGAACTGTACAATAAAAACTCACAGATTCTATGCGCTATTGATGGGGTAGCTAGTGTGGTTCATGCTAATGTGCAGAAAAATATGAATGATGTTGAAAATTGAAATGTTGCAGTCAGTATTGGTGAACATGCTCCAACTTCTCCAGGTGAGAATGTGCTGGAAGATCAATCTGTGATACCTTCGGATGAGCATCCTACTGAGGAAATTGTTGTTCAAGATAATGCCTCTGCGTTTTCATTGTTGATCCCTCATGAAAATACTCAAACAGGTGAAAAGTTCCATGTTCATAGTTCTGAAAGTCTTCGATATGAATTTCACTCTGCATCATGTAATGATTCCTCTAATTCTATCTTTCCTGTTTCAAATGCAAGTGGAATATTGCACCATCAATGGAGACCCCCTGATGACACTATGATAAACTCTTCACAAGTGCAGGATGATGAACACAACACTCAGTCTGTAGAAATGCAAAATCAGGTTGTTTCTTTCTTTGCTAGAAATTCTGAATCTTGTCAATTTGATTATGGAAATTTAGGAAAGACAACTTGCATATGGGTTAATCATGGTCCTAATGAGTTACCTTAGTTACTAGTTATTCCTAATCTTGACATGGAGTTTGAATGCTACAACGCAGAGATTTATTTTTCTGAATATAAAGACAGATTTGCATTTCTGAGGACTATTACCTTCACCTTATTGCTTGTCCATGCATTGATTAATCATATGGGGATGAGTCTCAGTTCATCCTGTCTGATCATGAGACACTTTGAGTCTCTCTGTACATAGTGTTGATCTGAATAAATGCAGCTTGGTCTGCTTTTCTTTTACTTTTTTCTGTTTTGTTTTCTTTAGGATAGATTGCTTTAGTTTAGATGGCTTTTCCTTGCTTCTGTTTTGGCTAGTTTAGTTTGATTTGGATTTCGGTTTGATTGTTTTGCTTCTCTAGCTTGGGTTTTCTATTTTCTGGTTGGGGAGGTGTCCTTCCTGTGCAATAATTCTTTATTATCTGGGCTTGTTCTAAGTGTTTTATTGATGGACTTTAGTCATGTGTCTTGAATTAATGGTCAAAGATCTTTTGTTGGTGTCAAGCAATCTGAATGTCTGATTTAAAGAAAATGGGTCATTGGTCTGACTTGAATCTGAAGTATTCTGAAATCTTATATCCTTCATACATCTTAAGAATCTGAAGGTTGCAGTAGGGTCCTTGCAAGGTCTTGTTGGGTGAAAAATCATATTTCTGCTTCAGTGCCACTGTGGTTCCCAGCCCTGAGTGTGGACTTCACTGTTCACAGGTTGAAATGAAAAGAGTAAAAAAAATAAAAAAAAATAAAAAAGAAAAAAGAAGAGAAAATATTGAGAGTCAGAGGAAAGAATTCAACTTATCAGGGGTATCTGAACATCTCTACCGGGGCTATAGACGCCTGGCTGGTAGTAGAGCTATGTTCAGGAGAAGTACATCGATAACCTCGTCGGGGCTATGGATGTCTGACTGGCAGCGAGGCTCTATCTAGGTTGCTTTTGGAGCTAGAATCTTTAGGTACCCCAACTTGACTGAGCTCGGTTTCTGCAGTAGCTTAAGGAGGGAAATGAATTCACTTGCACACACTTGGATTTTCAGTTTATGGAAGGTCCAGTCTATCCTAGGTTCTGACTCTTTAATCTTGCATTTTGATTTGTTTGCCTGATAGGGAGATTGAAACCAGAGATTTTGGGTTCATGATTCTTGTTCATCATCAAAATGCTCTGGAGCATTTTCCCAGCGGAGTCGCCATTTGTTGTGCAGTTTTGCACACACGCGCCCCACTGAAAGCGGGGACCCTCTTTCTGCTCTAGCTTTTGGCCTCTTAATTTTATTGATTTCATTGTCTTTGGAGGTCCTTAGATGTTCATCTTGCTTGTCCAAGTCCTTCCCCCGAGTTGTGCTTCGGAAAAAACTAGGTTTTGAACAAAATCCGGGATTTTCCAGTCCGGCTGGAATTTTCCATAATCCTGTCCGGCTGGAATTTCCCATAATCCTGTCCGGCTGGAATTACCCATAATCCTGTCTGCCTGGAATTTCCCGGATTCCTGTCCGCCTGGATTTTTCCGGATTCCTGTCCACCTGGATTTTTCCGGATTCTGGTCTAGAATCCGCCTGACCTGGATTTTCCCGGATTTTCCCCTTGGTCTGGTTTCCCGAAACGGAAATTTTTTTCAAAAATGTTTTTTCAAAATAAATTTTTTAAAAATGATCAATAAAACTGTGGGATAAAAAATCGAAAATAAAAATTTCCAAAAATGGAAAAAGTTCTGAAAATGGAAAGTTTCCTTATAAAAATGTAAGTTTTTTAGAAAGGTCAAAATTTTATTCAAATTTAATTTGAACATGTGGGCTATTAATGATGATATCTATTTTTCAGGACTAAACAAATATTAAAAGGGGGACTTGCATATGGATTCGTGCCAAAAGAAGAAATCTGGAAGTATTCAATTTAAATTTTCAAAGTGGGACCTGCCTAAGAATCCGTACCAAAACTGTCTACAGCTGGAGGACTTTCTGGAAGACACATGAATCTGATCTTGCTGGAGATCGTGGGCCGACATGGATAATATTCATGCATTTAATGCAAATCTTGTCCTATTTTGAAATTCTCTTGGCCGACCTGTTTTGGGGCCCGTTATTATTGTAAAATCTAATTAGGCCGACCTGTTTCAGGGCCAGTTATTATTGTAAAATCTAATTAGGCCGACATGTTTGGGGGTTCTCTATAAATGGCATTTTGCCTCATCTGTAAGAGAGCTAGAATAGTGAGGGAGATTTTAGGAGTTTGACTAGGCCAGAATTGGCAAGTAGTTTTCAGAATTAGCTGTAGGAGATGGGAGACTCGAAATTGTTATGCAATGCTAGAGAAGTAATGCAATTGGATTGTTGATTTGGCAAACTTTGTATTTATTTTCAATAGTTTTTATAGTTTCTTGTTCTTGATTCTCAGATATTAGGTGTTAGATGTTAGATTTCAGCTCTTTTACAATAATGGTGAAATGTTAATAATGTCGATCGATTTCCGGTCCATACTTTTAGCAATTTGCTGAGTGTAGATTGCTGTGTAAAGTTAGTTTGGGCCTCACTTCTATGCTAAGTTCAACTGTGAATGCTTGTTTACATTGTGCCAGTAGTTGGGTATGTGAATGAATGTTCAAAGTCTGAAAATCTTTGGATTTCCCCAGAAGATCGCACCATTTCTGTGTAGTTGCAGGTTTGTCCTTGATCAAGCAGAGATCGGTTTTGTTGGGGATCTGTCCATTTGCAGCTTTCATCACTACTGTGATTGATCTTAAGAGTTAGAATAGAATAGAATCTCTCTAAACCCTTATTATCTTTTTCTGTTTCTTTATTATTCGGTTAGATTTAGGGTTTAAGATCATCATATTGTCAAACCTGATAAATTGAAAGATACAGTTTGCTTGTAGTAAGATCCGATTGTGATTACCAGCATTTCACATTTTATCTGAGTTGTTTTATGCATTGTTATGACCTAAAACCCGAGAGACCTTGGGGTGATTTTCAGTGATTTATTATTGAAGATAACCTTTCAAGAGAGATAGGATATTATAATGCATGCGAGTTGTTCTTTGTCTGAAACACCGCCGTAATAGGGTTTTCCACACATAAATTTGGTGTTATGTTTCGTGTGATGATTTTCATCTTTTGCACTTACGCGATAGTGTCGTTTAAGCGGTGTTTAAGGATTTTTTCTAATGAATGATTTAAAGGTTTGAATTTGTTACAACTGATTCACCCCCCTCTCAATTGTCTTGTTCAATAACCACAACCTTTGCATACGTATGCAAATCCACCCCCTCATTATTTTTCACCTCGCTATCATCAACCTCCACCATTTGTGGAACCTCCTTCACAAAATAAATTACCAACTACCTCCACCACCTAACACCCCACGACAATAATACACCACACCTAATTGCAATTACCAATATTCCCAACACCAAAACCAACAAAACACATCCTATATTAACCCACGATAGCCACATCTAAGAACTACAAATAACAATCCAATCTTCAACCACCTCCATATGTCCCTCCACAAAAACCAACATACAACTACCAATCCAATCCATCATACTATCAATAGGTTCCATCCCTAAAACAATTTTCATCATACTACCATCAACCACTTCCAAACCAACAACAAACTTACATTGATCAATATCAACATGTACCATCATACTATGGCAATTCATCCTTTGATTAATCACTTTGATTGCCATCATAGCAACAATATGATCTCCATGATCAATACAATACAACAAGTCCTTCCTCATCTGCAATCATCAAAAAAAAATGGGAAGACATGAAGACTACCTTGAAAGAGTTACAAGATGGCACATCATCATCCAAAAAGTCCTTCAAGCTCAAGGAAATTTTTCCATACCCATTTGACCTATCAATTTCCACCATTCCATTTTCGAAACACTTTGAAATTCTGAAATTTGATAAATACAAGGAAAATAGAGACCCACAAGACCACTTGCAAGAATTCTACATGCATTTTCAAGAGGCCTTATACAATGAAAATTACCTCCTTTAGTTGTTCCCCCGTAGCTTGAGTGGACAAGCCTTAAAGTGGTTCTTACATCTCCCACATGGGTCAATTTCTAATTTTTTTGATTTGTGAGAAAATTTTGTAACACACTTCTCTTTTAACTTAGAGAAGGATATAGATTCCATGGACCTTATGAAGGACAAGAAAAGTAATGGTGAGACATCTAGTTACCTACAAATGTGGAGAGCTTTAGCTAGTCGTCTTAAATGTAGAATTTTGAAAAATAATTAGTGGGTATCTTTGTTGAAAACTCAAATCCTAAGATGGCCTATAATTTTCACATCCATTGTGCAACTACCTTCACTGAAGTCATTGAAAAGGGGGTTACCATTGAGAAGGATTTTCTCGCTAAGGGACTCATTAATATTTTCAAGGAAGAAAAATATTTAAGTGATATTGGCGATAAATATCGCTACTAGAACAAGAATAAGAATGTGGTCAATGATGGTGTCACTGACACCAAACATGTCCAAGTAGCTAATGCTTCTCAAGAACCTCAAAAAATTCCACAAAATTCCATGGCTAACATTATATCTGTGCCGCAATGGGTACCTTATCCTCCTAATCAGTTCAATCAATTAGGTCAAGGGAATGTTAAATAGAAATTCATTCCCCTAGGGGAACCCTTAGAGAAAGTCTTTAGAAGGTTGGTTCAAGCCAACATAGTTGTGTATATTGTGACCAAACCTTTCGATGAGTCTAAACCAAAGCCAAATTGGTATAGAGAAAATGAATATCATGATTACCATAAGATCAAAGGTCACTCTACCAACAAGTGTTAGGGTATCAAGAGATACATCCAAGATCTCATTGATTGAGGTGATATTGTAGTTGAGGGAAACTAGTTTCAATCATCTAATGCTCAATTGCAGATATTCCAAAATGCTTTCCCAAAGCACAATCAAGGTTCTAGCTCTACCAACACAAACACCAGGTCTAACAACAATAATCAAAATAACCAAACCAACAATATTAATTATACTAGGTTCCTTTCAATTATGATAATATAGTTGGTTGCATTACACAAGTAGATCCACATGTCTCTATGATTCGGGTAAAGGGAAAGGATCCCTAATGTATTATCACCACACATCACACACACATATCAGTTCCAAGACCCTCCATGTCATCCCAGCTAGCTCTTGTAAGCTCATAGTATAACATCCTTGATCACCTAGGAAAGACTCCAACCCAAATATCTATCTTAGATTTATTGAAGTTTTCCCTGATGTTTCAAGAAATCCGCACCAAAGCTTTGCAGGACACTCATGTACCTAACAACATAGATCCTACTTGGTTCCAAGCTCTCGTAGGACACCTCTCATCTACATATCAATTGCGATTCAACCAAAACAATATGTCACCTATTGATCCTACACATAAGTGTGCCCTTCACATAGAATTCCTTGTTACTAAGCACAAATTCAAATGAGTCTTGGTAGATAATGGATCTACCCTTAGTTTGTGTACATTGAAATTCATAAAACAGGTGCAGTATGCTCATGCTGACTTGGATAATTAGGTGATTACCATCAAGGATTATGACAATAAAGAACGAGATTCAAAAGGAACAATTTGTCTTCCCATTCAGGTTGGCCCCACCATGTAGTATACAACTTATCACATCCTTGATTTAGGCCTTCCCTATAATCTTCTCTCTGGCCGACCATGGCTCCATGCTATGCAAGCCATTCCTTCCATGTACCACCAATGCCTCAAATTCCCACACAATAAAATTTAGGTCACCTTCATGCTGATCAACATCCTTTTGAGTACTATCATGCTATTGAGTCCTCCTTCCCACATTCCCATCATTGCCCTAGAATTGAGGTGGGAACCTCTCATGCCACACCATCATCATCTCATGTCAATCCCAACACTTTATCCACTACATCCACCACTTAAAATTCTACCATTACCAAGGCTTATATCTTTGGGAAAGGTTGTGGAGAGTACGAGATGTGCACTAAACTCAATGTGGGAATAATTCCCTCCTCACCACAAATTTATGCCTGGCCTATTAAGTCTACACAACAAGGAGAGCTGATCACCAAGACAACAAGCTCCAAAAATGTGTGCTCCACTACATTTCAGTCTACAAGTACCCTACAAGATCAGCTTGATTGTAATAACCCATTCAAAATTATTACTTAATTAATATTATTGTAAATGACACATGAATATACTCCAAATTAAAAAAGACATATCTAGTAGCTAAAGTCATTCATAGCTACACATGTCCATTTAAGATGAGTCAAATATTTATATATTCACTTCAAAAGTCAAATTACAATATCAGGTTTGACTTGGATCCTAAAGCCACAAAGTCCTTACATTGTACACTTTTCATCAAGTACATGAATGAATTACATCAAGTTACATCTTAGACTATAATAGTCTTGTGAACAACTAAGGTTCTTCTTGGACACTCACCTGCTCTAGTGGATGAGAACATGGTTGAAGTACTTTACCACCCAACCACAAAGCTTATGCTTCCCCAGAATTCTTTTGACTTGAATAATGCCTAACCCTGCACAAAAAATTTAGCAAGAGAACAATCTGTGAGGTGGAATATGGTGCATGCCCATACATCAACATGCAATTCTATCTACAAGTTAGAAAAGAAAATGCATGATCTATGCTAGGAATGGTAGAGAGTGAAATCATAGAGTTCATACATACATAATTAACTATATTGTTTGGCCAAGCATAATATATGTGTTGCAACAACAACAAACAATAGGTTCTAGTAAAGAAAACTTATACTCTCTGAATTCCATTTTTACACCCATCCCAAAAGGTAAATTTCTACTATACATCTCATAACAGCTATCTACCCTCTAGCAGCATCTACCCATAGGTGCTTTAGTCAACTAAGGTATCACTATTCTATTCAAGTATTTAAAATATTCTTTCACAAATGTCTTCAAGAGAAGTAACAAATTACTAATTTATACTCTAAACAGAAATCAAATTTATAATTCACAAAGTACTTCAACATTCAATCATATCATTTTTATGACTATCATATACTTTTCATCATAAGCATTTTACATTTAAAAATGTACTAAAACAAAAGAAGGTATGTCACAAGTATGTGTATGTACATAGATGAAGTCTATGTGCATACACATATATGTGCCTACTAATGTTTAAGTTTGTGCATACATTATGAAATAATCAATAATTTAGATTGAAATCTTAAAATAGTATTCCATTTGACATTTCTTGTCAAAAATAAAGAATCAAAACTAGTCTATGTTAATAGTTTCACACTTACTATTATTGCATTCTTACAACTTTGATATTCTAATATTGTTGTTTACATAAGAACATTCATTGTTTAAACAAAACAAGTATTGTTTCCAATTAAATAGTTACAAACCAAGCTATTTTCATATGAAAATTGATTGTTTAAATAGAACAAGTATTGTTTCCTATTAAATATTTACAAAACAAGTTGTTTTCATATGAACATTCATTGTTTAAACAATAAAAGTATTTTTTCCTACTAAACAGTTACAAAAAAAGTTGGTTACATATGAAATTTCATTGTTTAATCAAAACAAGTACTATTTCCTACTAAAAATTCAAAAAAAAGTTGTTTACATACTAAATAGTTTATTGAGTAATGATAACTTTCAACAAAATAGTGTCATTTACAAAAGAATAAATATCGTTTACATCAACATGTTACTATTTTAGACTAAACAGTTACATTTGAAGACAAATAATTTCATTTACTCTCTCTGTTGATCTGAAGCTATTCACATATCACCTTACAAGTAAATGTTCTTTGTTTAACAACAAAATGAGTTTTCCACTATGAACTGAAAAATAAACAATCAATAGCCCAGTTTCATACATAAGGAAAAAATGTCTATTATTCAAATTCTTGAACACTTTCATCACTAGAAATTCAATAAGAAACTTAATAGTATTAAGAAAAAACTATGTTTCACATGTTTTTCAATGACATTCTTGAGTAAATACTTTAGTCAAAGAAAGCATAGAAGCTTCAGGTTCAAACAATACTCATGCATTTTTAGACTACAATAAAACAAACTACGGTTGCTCTAGATCGACCAATCTCAATGGTCGGGTGTCTTCTTTCTAAGAATCAAAGATATATTTGAAATCATCCATGAGGGATTACTATTTTATACCATGCATGCTACAATATTAAACATGTAGACTTTCGTCTGTATCATTTAAAAATTCAAGGGTCAATCCATCGATAATAAGATTGAACTAAATAGAGGCTTGGTGTTTCTCTAACATAGAAACCCTTTCACCGCTTCTACTGAATGGGGTCGGCTTCCTATTAAATGACAATAAACATATATGTAAATCTCTAAGAACTTTTCTTCATGCCCTATTCCAGTTATCGACCCATTGATAATAAGCATTAGAAAATAATTCAAATAAAATGCATAGAAACATTCCCTTCCCACATGATCAAAATTTATCCTTCTCAAAGAATATATTTTCAAACACACAGTAAATTGAAATAAATTTTGATAGCTCCTACATAATTCTATTCATTTTCATGCAAAAAAAGGATTAAGGTCAAGTCGTTGGAGGCCCTCAAGCCTCAACCTAGCTTTGAACATTAGCCACGAAGGCTTGGTGCAGGGGCACCCTAGGGTTCTCATGCCTCTATGAAGCATTTGTCATGTTTGGTTTTGTTTTTCACTATGTTCATGATGTAATAAGGTCCAATGGACCATTTCAATCTTAGTAATAGGTTGTAGTAGGTGTCATTAGGTGTTCAATGAAAGTTTCAATGTACACTGGGTGCAACCAAGTCATGTTATTGATGTAATTTCAAATTAAGGTTGTAAACACTCTAACCAGCAGTCTCCTCATTCAAAAAGTAGTTGAGGACCATTGGAAGAGGTGGAGTCATGTTTAAAAATCCTCCATGTGGTCGAGGCAAGGTTGTTGGAGGAAATTTTGAAGATTTGAATGCAAAATAAACTCTGCTTTTTTGTTTTTCCTTCATTTTTATTTGTTCTTTTGCTTGGTACCACTTGTGACATCATTTTACGGGCTCCAAATATACATGGGATGATAGAGGGGAGAGTCACCTTTCTTTTGGTAGTGATTTGGAGAATTTCATCAAGAATTAAGATACATCAATTTTATTAGAAGTTGGTCTGAAACCCTACCAAACCAGGGTTTGGTCACTAAAATGCCTGTAACTCTCCATTCCATCATGGGAAAAGTATAATTCTTGGTGGAATGGTAAGGTTAGGAGTTTATTTCATGTTACAAGTGGTTTCAAGAGGAAGGGTGGAGTTTTGTGAGAATTCTTTGACATCCTAGGCCTAGCATCTGTATGTGACAGGCCAGAAAGTGAACATTTGAATGTTCTACTTGTGGTTTTTTGAGTATCTGACCTATGTTAATGGATTAAATGTGTAAAATGTGTCTTTTGGAACATTGAGGAACCTTTTTAAGGATTTATGGGTGTTGGGGTGTGCCTAGGGAAGTCGGTTCCTTCATTACACATGCCTAATTAGGCCTCCTTGTGGCTTGAAAGTCAATCATTTGAGGTATCTTCTTTTAGTATCTGGTCTCATGCACTTGAGGACTTGTAGGGGTCCATATTAGGTGCCTAAAACCAAGTTCCTTTGTCTAGTTCTTTACCTTAGAAAAATTTTATTTTGACTGTCCCAATTGGACAATGCTACAAGGATGCATAGGCTTATCTTGAAGCGATGGGTGAATGGGAGTTCCTAAGTGCAAATTCAAGTTATATGGTCATGTTTTGTCATGTTGAGAGTGTTCAAATCATCCCCAAGTCCTTTTTCTATGTTTGGATGTGAGAGCCCAAATTGGATGGCTGGGTTGTTTTGATGAAGGAATAGTGGAATTGGTGTGTCCACTTAGAGTATTTGAGAGAAGTTTTCCATAAAATCTTGTCTTCCCTACACACTCTACATCAAGGCTCTCATTTATGATGTTTACCATATTACACAGGCCATAGGCCATGCACCCTCCATAAGGTGGTAACAATATCATCTTACATTCGGCTTCAAGCTGATTCACATACAAAACAACGACCTTATTTTTATGGTGCCATGGTAATACTCGATTAAAATGAAGGAAAAAATTCATGCATAATTCAATATTAGAAAAAAAGATAAGTCTATGCTAAAATAAGGAGATCGAATTACCTCCCAATTGAACTTTGATGTCAATTTCCTTAAATTTTTTCTAGTCTCAAGTTCGTCCTTTCTTTTTCCTTTCGAATTCCCCAAAATAATTCTTCTTTGCTTTTTTCCTTAGTACTCTTTCAAAAATAAAATAGAAAAAACACTATTTTTGCATTTTTTCTGGGGTGATGGCGTTATGGCCATGTCACCAACTTCTAATTTTGAAAATTTTCTTTATGACTTCAGTAGGCCACATTCATCGTGGATTTTCCCTGAGATTTTTCATTGATTTCCAAAGTCTGATTCATAATGTATCGGTTATCAACTTGAATTCAATATGAATTTGAATATATATATGTACATATGTATATGTATATATATGTGTAATATATATACATATATATATACTTATATATTTATATATCTATAATCATTTAAAGGATTTCATTCACATTTACCTTGTATTCGAATAATGTATATATATGTATGTATGTATGTATGTGTTTGATTTACATACACTCATATATATGTGTATATATGTATATATTTATATATGCATTCATATACAAGTTGTTTGCTTTAGAATGGCTTATAGGTTTCATACACAATCAGTTAAAGTAAGGAATATGAATTTTCATTTTGAGCATCTATATGTACATATATATCTACACTAAGAAAATAAATTTCTTTACAATGCTTGTTTCATTTCCTTCAAATCACAAAGTTTGAACAGACAATTTAATCTACAAACCATTCATTTTCAAGCACTAAAATAATTCAAGTCAAGAGAATTATGTTCTCTTATATATTCAAATCAATTCAAATGCAATTCATCATGCCATTTGTAGTGTGTGCACCCAGATTCCAACTGGCTTACCATTCAATCTGGCTAAACACTCCTAATTCAACTATGTTCTCATCCTTCAACTTTTCACCCTGCAACTACATAGAATTGCACTTGAAAATTGATCAATAATGTTCAATTCTTGGTAACATAAAATAATTTCCAAAAGTTTGCAAAGTCAACATCAGTCAACTTCTTTAATTCATTTTTCAAAAATTCCAAAATTTCCATTTGATATTTAATTGAATTTCTTCAATAATTTAATTTTTCGTATTATAATAAATATGCAATAAAATTGAGTTATGACATCGATGAAGATATCATTCAATGGGTGTATAAAAACCCAAACCTTCACCTCCTCTCATTGAATATCATTCAATGGGTGTATAAAGATCATGTATGTAGATAAGTCCTTGACTAAAGAGGAGTATTTTGTAATTTTCAATATACTTCAGGAAGGAATCATTAATTTCTTATGGGCATATTTGAATATTCCTGGGTTGGATCTAGTGTTAGTTGTACATCAGATTGATGTTCATCTTGATGCCAAGATATTAAAGAAAAAGCTTCAAAAAGTGCACCTACAAGTCACTCTTCTCATCAAAGTTGAGTTGGAGAAGTTACTAGGAGTAGGGTTTATTAGACCTATTGATTATTTAGACTAGATTTCCAACATTGTCCCCATTGCTAAACCAATTGGAGGAATTCGCATATGTACATATTTTAGAGACCTAAACAAGGCCTATCCTAAAGAATATTTTCCATTATTGAACATTGATATGCTTGTTGATTTGACAAGGGACATGCTATGCTATCTCTCATGGATGGCTTTTCTGGGTATAATAAGATCAAAATTGTCATTGAGGATCAACATAAAATAGCTTTCACTACACCTTGGGGCACTTTTTGCTACAACGTCATGCCTTTTGGTCTCAAAAATGGAAGGGAAATGTATCAATGTGCTATGAAGGTCATCTTCCATGATTTTATCCACATCATAATGGAAGATTATGTTGATGACCTATTGGCCAAATCCAAAACTTGAGAATACCATCCAAAGATCTTGAAGCAAATTTTTGATAGGTTAGAGCAATATAAGGTAAGGCTAAATCCAAAGAAATGTGTTTTTGGGGTCACATTAGGAAATTTTTGTGGTTTCATTGTGTCCAGGAGGGGTATAGAGGTTGACCTGGCTAAGGTCAAAGCGATTATGGAAATTCTCCCACCTAAAAATTTGAAATAGTTAAGGAGTCTACAAGGTAGGTTGCAATCAATCTAATGCTTCATAGCTCAACTTGCAGATAAATGTCATCCTTTCACACATATTTTGCACAAAGATATTGTCTTAAAGTGGAATGTAGAGTGTCAAAAAGGCTTTGATAAAATCAAGGAATATCTTGCCAACCCTCCTATCCTGATGCCTCCTATATTGGGAAAACCTTTTTTGCTTTATATTTCTACTATAACTATTGCATTGGGGGCACTTTTAGCTCAACATGACTACAATGGGAAGGAAAGGGAAATATATTACATCAACTACATATTGATGGGGTATGAAATTAATTATACCCCTATGGAAAAAGCTTTCCTAGCAGTTGTTTTCAGTTCTCAAAAAAAATTCCATTACATGCTTAGTCATTCAATTAAGCTAATTTCCAATGTGGATCCACTCAAGCACCTGCTATCTAGAACATAATTAACGGGTAGTATGGCTAAGTAGGCTATGTTTCTTAGCAAGTTTGACATTGATTATGTAGACCGT
>VDFB02363519.1:0-15354 GCA_007258455.2 Sequoia sempervirens
GAAAGGCAGAAACAAGAAATCCAAGAAATGAAAAAGAAAATGGATGAGATGATGAAAATAACTGGTAAGATTGTGGAGTGTAGACCACCGCCTAGGGTTTATGCTATGTGCTTAAAGGAACAATTTCTTTGGTTTCAATTAATGTGAATTTTAAGGAATTTAGATCTTGTTATTCACACATCCAAAGAATTTTATGATGCATACCAGGTGGCTCCTAGTTGGCTAAAGAATTCTTTATGTGAATTTTACTTGCATGGATTGATAATTCCCTCTGAAATAGAGTGGAATCCACTTCTTTACATTGGTGATATCCATTTGAGGTCACTTATTTCATGGGCAACCAATGAAACCAATTATGGCAGACAACTGGAAGCCTATGAAGAAGTTGAAAGGGATGAGCCCATACCACTGCAATCAAAAAGTACAGATCCTTACACAATGCTAAAAACTTGGATCACTATTGCATATGGGTTTAATGACCAAGCACAAAGAGTAAAAATATTTGATGTCAGAAAGCAAGTGTATGAGGAATTCAAAAGCCAATTGTATCTATTTTGGAAACTTGCCTCTTCTAGAATTGAAAAGAGATGGGAGAAATTGACTGTTGGGCTAAGGAAATCTGAGCCACATAGTCCCCTGAATTTTGAAGCAACCCTTGGTAGGATAGAAAGGTACATACAGCTTGGTCTTCAGAAGGGTTTTGAATTATGGTTGCATATAACATTTCAATCTCTGGTTTTAATGTGGCCACTTTATCCCTATTGAGCTACAAATGTTAATAAGGATATAGAGAAACTCAAATATGAAAGATGGCAAGATTTCAGAGGTTTCTATTATAAATTTGGGACTGTGCCAAAAATCCATACTGCTCCTATGGATTTCAGGGAAACAACCAGGAAGCTTAATGCTGGTGGACCATCATCAGGTTAAGTAGGGGGCAGATGATGAGATCAGGATATGCTCATAATTTGAGTATCATGATGTACTTTTAATATCTCTACTTTTACTACTAATGGATGTTTTAACTATGTGATTAAAGACTTTTTATCTAAAATTGGGTAGTATCCTATAGCAATACATTCCTATATTCCTACAGCCTAACATCTTGATGTGTCTTATTAATTACCCTATTTGACCTTACAAATGGTGGTATAATGCATATGGTTTGAATAATGAAATAGAGTTAATATGTGATTAATGAATATATCATGTTGTTTGCCACACTTTCTTTCTTTTGCCTCTGTCGCCTTGTGTATTTTAGGTTGTTGAAGGGAGCATGATTGAGTCAAGTGCAATGGATCTTGGCCCTGCATCAAGTCCATTTCTTGCATGACATCGAGGAAGTTGTTCTAGTGAAGACTCTTTGACCAAGTCATTGGGAAGAAAATTTGATCATTAATCTAGGAAGAGTGGAATGCTAAATTTTCTCTGGATCGGGTTGAATGGATATGCTTTCATTTATGAGAAGTCTGTTCCCCAGTTTTAGGATTCATTTAAGTCCACGACTATTTCTATTTGAGTTAGTTAGTTAGTTTTTTTTCTGGTTTAAATAAGTGTTCCTCACAATGCGCGAGTGAGCAAGCATAACATGTAAAAGTGAGTATGATAATGAAACAGAATGTAAAGTTACTATATGATAAGATGAGTTTGTGTTAGTTTTCACATGAAGGAACAATGTATATCCATTTCATGAGTTTATGAATAAAGTTGGATGAAGTTAAATTCTTGTATAGTTGGTTGATGCTTTCTAAGGGGCCACGCAAGTAAGTATCCTGGATTAGTTATTTTATTTTTGTTGATCACTAAGTTAGATTTCATTTCTTTGGAAAGTTTAGGGTGCAAACTCAGGTCTTATATTCTACGACATCGAGGAATCCATCCACGTGTTTGTTCTGTAGCATAAAGGCCATTTCTTAGTTTGTTTCGGTTATAATTGTTATGGTTTCTACTTTGATTAAGTTTAGAAGGCTTCACATTACATTCCTGTAGTATAGGTAGAATTCCTTTCACACATTTATTTTTAGTAAATCGTGACTAAAACTGGTTCTTAGTGCATGCACTCCATTTCAAGTATTATCACGTTCCTAGTTTGACAAAGTAAATGAATGACCATAAGAAGATGTTGGTTGCACATTGGAATGATTCAGATTCTGATTGCCATGAATTTTATATCCTTTTGTGGGAACGACCATATATCAATACCCTCCTCATGACAACAAGCCTCCATTTGAATATTGGAGACTACAAGATGATGGCACGGTGATCTATAATTCCCATCCTAACTTGAATGTCCTTCCACATGAAAACCCCTTACATGATTCCAAATAAAAGGATGTTAGGATCCCCATGGGTCCTCTTCCTTCTTCAATCAATGAAAATAGTGAATCTAGTAAATGTAAATGACCTTACAAATTGAAAAACCTCAAGCTTCCTCTCCATCCACCACCCGAATGTGAAAAGAAACTAAAAATTATTTTAAATGGAGGTATTATACTCTTACCACCTTCAAGCAAGTTGTTCATCCATCTTGAAGATTCTAATTTACTATATTGTAAATATCATTGTGTTCTTGGACATTGCAGTGATGAATGTCAGACATTGAAGGACACACTAAAAAAGTATCACTTCATTGATACCAACTATTATCCCATCCTCCCCTAACTCCCTAAACCAACTCCCCTCATCATGGAATAGTTATAGAATTTTTCATTCTCACTATTGCATGATCCTTCCCATCACCTATCTTAGCTCATTCATATCTTACACTCAGTGGGGACATGAAGTTGTTAGCCTTGTCCTACTAATTCATTTGTCCTTGTCTCTTAACTTTGTTATTAATCTTCTACTTATGCCACTTGAGATTGAAAAGTGAATAACTCAATTAGATGATTGACTTGCATTTTCCTAAACTAGCCTTTTTACATTTTTCCCTTTTATTTTTTGATTTTATTTGGTGTGATTCTATGTTTGTATCTTGTTCGCTCATAATGTGTGTTTGATTTTTTCTCTCTTTGTGCACTTCCTCTATTTATACCTCTATTCTTCTATATGTCATACTTTATCTTTTCTTCTTTTCTCTTGTTTTTGGTTTTCCTATTGGGGATGATGCAAAGTGTTGAGATGACCTATGTCTCTTCCATGTTTACACTAAATAGAGTGCACCAACACATCTAATACCCATAGTGGAGGTTAGTCCATAATATTATACCCTGTTTAAAGTATAATAAGAAATAATGGGAATGTACATGCATTCAGGCACACTACCTAGAGCTCAATGCTCAAATACAAAAGAGGACTCACTGTCCAAAAAAAAAATTGGATTAAAACCATCCAAATTGTGAACTAAGAAAATAGTTTCTATACAAGCTTGATTACAATTCCAGTTAAGCACAAAAAACCTTCTTCACTTCTTCTATCAAACTTATTCACACTTCGTTCAGTCTTCTTCACACTCTCCTCTACAATTGAATGATATTCACACATACACACATGAGAGCATAGTGAGCACACTTTTTACTGATGAAACAATCACTCTTATATATCAGCAACATGATATATCAACAACAGATTAGCCAAAAATATAGTATATTTTCAATGTTTGCTTAAATTTACAAATAAATTTTCAGTAGCCAGTCCACAAAGATTAAACCCATTGGAACCCAAATTAACAACTTCAACACAAAATAATTTAATTAATTTCACCTCGAAGATCCACCACCGTTACACTTATCTGTGCTAGCCATGAAAATGAGAAAATCAACATATAGAAAAAAATTGACGCGGCACAAATCAGTGTGGATGTGCCAAAAGATGATCACGATCTAAAATAATCCATGACAGCAAGAAACAATGAAACATCATAACAAGCTAGAATTGCGAATCACACCAACGTCGAGCACTAGCATAGACCAAAAAAAACAACCGAGAACGCAGATCTTCCTTAACTCAAACAAATCATCATCTTGAGACCTTTGAAACTTTTCGATTGGATGGGCCCTGGTGCCAGAAATAAATATTTAGTCACAACAATTGATTTACAATGTCTTGAGCATGAGCACCTTCATCACCTTCACACAGTTCCACTAGGAACCTAGAAATATTCTTGTAATTTTAATATCCTTGACATATACAACCTTCAATACAATTATGGTAATAGTGTTGACATCAATGACAACCATATATCAACAACACAGCCAAAACATCCAATAATCTCCCCCTTTGGCATTTATGGAAACAAATGATGTGAAAAACACCATCAACCCAACTGTCAATTATCACTTACTCCTCCTTATATTCTGACTCTTCTTCCTTGACTACTTCTTCAAGATCTTCTCCACACGAGACTTTTTACTCTAGATAGGAAGAATTTTTTCACATTACTCTTCTCCCGCTTTGACATCAATGGAAAAGATAAGAATTATCTTTCCACATATAAGCTCTAAACCACATATTTTCACATCTAACTACTAACCCTGTGTAGGATCCATGGAAACATCAATCGAAATCATAATATGATCATGAAATGAATGGATTAATGAAAACTAATGCATCCTACTTCATAGCAAGAGGGGTAATCACCCCTAGCATCCCTCTGACATACTCAAAAGTATCATTTGGCAATGGCTTAGTGAAAATATTTGCAATTTATTCTTTGGTAGGAACATACTCTAGTCTTACTTCTTTTTAACTCACTTTCTCCCTCATAAAGTGAAATTTTATTGATATATGTTTGGTCTTAGAGTGTAGCACTGGATTCTTTCATATGTTAATTACACTTGAGTTATCATTGTATATGGAAATAGGCTCATCATACACAACTTTGATATCTTTCAACATCTGCTTCATCCACAATACTTGAGTATAGTTATTTGCAACAACAATATACTTTTCCTCAGTAGTAGATATTTTTTTCTCAACCAAGACACAAACTTCTTCTATAGGAAAAAATAAACACTACTAGTACTATTTTTATCATCTACATCTCCTACCCAATCAACATCAATATATGCATTTAAAGTAAGATGATCATCCTTAGGGTGCCAAAGCTAAAAATCAATTGTTCCTTTCAGATACCAGAAGATTCTCTTAATAGCAATCACGTGAGATTCTTTTAGATTAGACTAGAGTCTACCAACCATACATACAACATTCATAATCTCTGGTCTAGTCTAAGTTAAGTAGAGAAATCCACCAATCATTGATCTATATCTTGTTTGATTCGCATTAGGAGGATCATCATTCTATGTCAACTTACATTTAGTTATCATTGGAGTACCAATAGGTTTTGAATCATCCATGCCAATCTTCTTCAGTAGTTATCTCACATATTTGTATTGAGATATGAAGATCCCCTTGTCTAACTAAGTGACTTGGAATCCTAGAAAGAACCTCATTTCTACAATCATACTCATCTCAAATTCACTCTTCATTTCACTAGAAAACCTCATACATAGATTATAATCTCCTCCAAAATAATGTCATCAATAAAGACTTCAATAATTAATTCTTTATCATGATCCAATTTGAATTATAAGTTGTTTTCAGTAGTACCTTTATTGAATCCAAGCTTCAGTAATTATTTGTCTAATCTAGCATTAAAGGCTCTACGGGCTTGCTTGAGTCCATAAAAAGATTTCTTCAATTGGAAAACCATGTCTTCCTCATCAGTCAGTTAAAATCCATTGACCTATTTAATATATACATATTCTTCTAGCTCACCATTCAAAAAAGATGACTTCACGTCCATTTGATAGAATTTATAGTTCTTATATACCACATAAGCAAGAAATAACTTTATGGCTTCAATTATGGCAAATGGGGCAAAGGTTTCTTCAAAACCAATACCTTCCATTTATGAATACCCTTTACATACCAATCTTTCTTTATTTTGGACCACTTCATCTTATTCATTTAACTTATTCTAAAAGAACAATTCAGTACCAACTACATTTTTATCTTTTTTTTTGGGAACTAGTGTCCATGTATCATTCTTTTCAATCTGCATCAGTTCTTCCTTCATAGCTTCCATCCAGTGTTCATCATTGCATGCTTCTTTGACATCTTTAGGTTCAATCTTGGAAATTAGGCAATATTCTTCTACAATCTTTCTTCTAGTTTGCACTCCTTTATTCTTATCTCCTATAATTTTATTTTTAGAATGATTTATCTTTACATACCTCAGAGTTTTAGGGTTTTCTCAAACTTCTAATTCTTCCATTCTTTCTTTTGCACTTGCACTTGTCTTTACTTCCTTACTATCTTGATTTATCAAAACATATGGCACAATTTAAAGTTGATTTTTTTTCTGAACATTCTTCCCTTGGTTTATATTGTCTAAATTTGAATCATATCCACAATATTTGAATGATTTAGCATAACCCTCATCAACTTTGGCATTTGCACTCTCAACCATTTTCCTCAATCTTCTGTTGTAGCACCAGTAGGACTTGCTTCTAATAGAGTAACATAGAAATATTCCTTCATCACTTATTGCATCAAACTTACCTATATCATCATCTCTCTTGATTTGGCATTTACTTCCAAAGATATTTAAATATTTAATAGTAGGCTTATAACCAAACCATAATTCAAAAGGAGTTTTACCAAACTTACCATTTACATTTACCTAGTTCAAAGTACACACAACAGTGCTTACTAATTCACTCCAATAGATGTGAGACACATTTCCTTCAATCATCATTGTTCTAGCAGCATCAAAAATTGTTTTATTCTTTCTCTCAAGAACACCATTCTATTGAGGGGTTTGGGGAGTAGATAATTGTCTTATGATTCCATGCTCTTCACATAAAAAATTAAACTCCCTGGAGGTGAACTCACCACCTCTATCTGACCTTAGACATTTTATTTTTAGACCTTTCTCATTTTCTACCATAGCTTTGAAGCTTTTTAATTTTCTAATGATTCACATTTTTCTCTTAAGAAAGAAACCGATATCATTCTAAAGTAATCATCAATAAGCAGCATAAAGTACCTTTCAGCATGGAGACTTCTGAATCTAGAAGGACCACATAGATCAATATGTGCCAACTCCATCAATCCATTTTAATGATGATGTCTACTTCAAAAAAAAACTCTATTTTTTTTCCCATCTAACACTCTTTGCAAATTGTTCTAGCAGGCTTCACTAGCTTAGGTAGATCTCTTACTGCTTGAGTGGAACTTAATTTGACAATTTTATCATGTGATTCACTAGTTAGCTTAGGTAGATATCTTACTGCTTGAGTGGAACTTAATTTGACAATGTTATCAAAATTCACATGAAACATTCTTCTATGACATAGCCAACTTTCATCTACTTATGCAATTAGACAACTTTAACTAGCAGCATTCAGGTGAAAAATACTACCTATTGTTTGTTTACCTGAGGTAATTATATCTCCAGAGCTTTGATATATCCTACGTCTTCCATATTTGAACTGAAAATCATAACATTTGTCTACCATTTGTCAAACACTCAAAAATTTGTGCTTCAAGCCTTCAACATAAAGAACATCATCAGTGTTATGCTTACCACCAAGAAAAATAGATCCTCTGCCATGAATCACACAAGCATTGTTATCTCCAAATCTTACAACCCCACCATCATACTTCTCTAGACTTACAAATTTGGGATGCAAGAGCTTTCTCAACTTTAGCAGATTTAGTAGCCACAAGACTATTTTCCTTGATAGCAATGAAATCCCAATCATCTTCATTTCCATTATCTTTATCAGACTCATCATCAGTCACACCTTCTCCAGCAAAGTAGCATTTCTTTTGGAATCTAGATTTGTAATCTAGGAACTCTTTCAAGAAACCTTGATGTAAAGAGACATATTTTAATACAAGAAAAACATTTGATAGGAAGCTTTCCTTTATACTTACCTTGTCCTCTACATTCTTTATTAACTATCAGCACTTCAAACTCTTCTACCTCTCTTTCCTCATAATTCAATGTCTTTCTAGAACTCTCTTAGATCATATCTTTTCTTGTTTCATCTAAATACAATAGCCTTGAATGCAGTTTTATTCTTAGGAGCAGATTCACCAAATTCACTCAACTCAAAGGCAACAAGTTTAACAATTAGTGTATCTATTGTTACATTCCTCAATGATACGGTTTCTTCAATAGAATGAGCCTTCACTTTTTAGGAGGGAGGAAATGATTTTAACAATTTAGCCATAATTTCCTCCTCATCAAGCTTACCGTCAACACATCTAATACTCATCACTATTTCATTTACTCTTTGCATAAAAGAAGAAATATTTTCATCTTCACCCATCTTCAAATTTTCATACTTGCCTTTCAAACTCTATAGCTTAGCCATCTTCACATGTACATCTCCTTCACACAAATATTCTAGCTTCATCCACATCTCATGGGCTATCTTCATACCTATCACATTTGTCATTTCCAAATTTGTTAGAGCACTCAAAAAAGCTTCCATAGCTTTGACATTATTCTCAGCCTCCTTAATCTCATCAGTAGTAGAAGGACCATTCTAAGGAATAGCATATGAATTCTATGTAATCTTCCAGTAGGGTTGACCAATACACCTCAAATGATACTCCATCCTATTTTTCCACGATGAGTAGATTATTCAATCAAATCTACAGTTGTCCTTCTTGTATGATGCCATCTCAGATCACCTCAAGCTTTTAAACTTCTTCAGAAGAACTGAGATTTGATACCAATTGTTGGAAAAACAAGGATAGACAACCAAAAAGGGGATGAATTAGTTATCACAAAATACTTAAATTTTTTCAAACTTTAATTAACACAATCTTGGATATGATGAATACACAATAAACCAAAACCTTCAGCACATCAAAAGCACAATACCTAGAGCTCACTGCTCAAATAAAAAAGAGGACTCACTTTCCAAAGAAAATTTTGGATTAAAACCATCCAAATTGTGAACTAAGAAAATAGCTTCTATACAAGCCTGATTATAGTTCTAGTTAAGCATAGAAAAAAATTCTTCACTTCTTCACTCAAACTTCTTAACACTTCACTCAATCTTCTCCACACTCTCCTCTCCAATTGAATGATATTCACACATACACACATGGGAGATAACCAAGCACAATTTTTACAATTGAAACAATTTATCTTATATGTCTGCAGCATGAGATTACATCAACAACTTAGTTGCATAGAAATATAAAACATATTATCAATGTCAGCCCAATTTTGCAAATAAATTTTCAATGTGAATCCACCAAGGTCAGCCACAACATAGTGGAGACCCAAACTAACAACTCCAACACAAAAATAATTCAATTCATTTCACCTCAAAGATCCACCACATGTTACACCCATCATGTCGGCCAAGAACATGTCTCTCAGAACTTATAGAGAAAAATATTTGACCACGAGCACATAGATCAATGTGGATGTACCACAAAAATAGAGCATGATCTAGAAGAATCCACAAGCACCAAGAAACAATAGAGAAACATTTGCAAAAACTAGAATTACTAGAATCACACCAACTTTAATCAAGAACACTGATAGAGATCACAACAACACTATCTGTAGACATCCAATTTTGACCACGTCCATATGGTCAAATTTATCTCCATATTCATAGGTCTTTAACTCATACACCTCATCCTCTTGGTTAGTATTAATTAAATCACTCATTTAATTAATATTTTATGGTTTGTCTAAGGTCCTTAAAGTATTTAATTTAACAATTAAATGCTTTACCTTACAAATTTTCCTCTCTAAATTAAATAAATATATCAATTTATTTAATTTAGTCATTTGAACTTTTTGAATAAAATCATTTCAAATTATTCCTTTTTCTCTCTCCTTGTCACATCCTCCATAATCCCTTTCTAATCTCGATTAATTTAATTAATTCATGATTAGGATGCAAACCCTCTTAATCAAGGATTAATGTCACATCCTCCTAGATTTACCACTTGATTTTAATCTCTCATTAATTATCCTAATCAGGTATTGACACAACCTTAATCAAAATTCATTAGCCACATTTAGAACACTTTTTTAGTCAACCTTTTCATTTGCATTTCTTAGCATTGACCCTCTTTCCCATGTGATTTTTTATTTCACATTATTCATCCTAAGTCTCTCTCCTCCCCATGCAAATTTTTAATTCACATTTTATCCTTCCAAGACTTCTAAGACATTTGAATTGTCACCTCATCCACATAGGAAAAACTCCCATCTTTTTAGAGACCCTCTCTAATCCACTAGATTCTCTCAAGCTTGTGAATTTTTAATTCACATTTATTTCTCCAACCACTTTCTCTTTTCCCATGGAGATTTTTAAGGAATACCAAAATTCCTCAAATGTTACATTCATCCTCACTTAGGGACAAGAAGTTCCTTTTTGACAAAATCTTCTCACCCCCTAAGGTACTTTTCATTCCTCCACATCATGTACCTCCCTTCCACCTCACTTCCACATCATCTTATCTTAGGCTATCTCACATTCCACATGTCAACATGTGAGGGCTTGTGAGTCCTCAACTCACCATAGCCCTACATCTTAATCTTGGTAGCTCAATCTCAACCATTGAATTCTCCAAAGAATTCAAATTTCCCTATAAATACCCCCTCTTCTAATGCATTTGGACACTTAGTCATTTTGTACCTACATGCTACCATTTTTAAGAATCAACTCACAAGCATTTCCTCTCATTTAGCTAAGCCATTTTAGCCATTTACATTTGCATCCCATCACATTTTCAATCTTTTGTATAATCATATCTATAGCCATCCAAGGAGCACACAAGTACTCATACTCAAGGGCCAACCAAGGAATTTTAGCTATGAAAAGAAGATATAATTGTTTGCAATCTTCTTTCATTTTATTTGTTTGTGCTATCATTTCCTTAGGATAATCTTGAGGTGTCTTCTATGTTTTTCCTTATTGCATAGTAGTATTTTTGCACTTTAGAATATGTAAAACTTAAAGGATCACATTTCTAGCTTGCCTGGTGGGACCCACAAATGGGTTCCTCTATTTTACATTTGTTGTTGTTGAGATTGTTTCTAGGAATAGGTCATAGAGGGGTGAGTATGCCCTCCTAGTCACTACAGTGGGGTGACTACGCCCTCCTAGTCAATGTAGAAGGGTGACTACGCTCTTCTAGTCACTACAGAAGGGTGACTACGCCCTCCTGTGTGCTACAGAAGGGTGACTAGGACCTCCTAGTCACTGTAGAAGGGTGAATATGCCCTCTTATGCACTGTAAAAGTGCAATTGTTCCCTCTTGTTTGCTGCAAAAGTGCAATTGTTCCCTCTGGTTTGCTACAGAAGTTCAATTGCACCCTCTGGTTCACTACCGAAGTGGAACTGCACCCTCTGGTTCGCTATACAAGGGAAGTTACACCCTATTCCATAGTCTATTTCTAACAGGTTTATTGTAGTGGGGTAGATACACCCTCTTCCCTATTCTATTTCTAACAAGTCTGTTGCAGCGGGGTGGATACGCACTCTTCCATAGTCTGTTTCTAACAAGTTTGTTGCAAAAGGGTGGATATGCCCTCTTCCCTATTCTGTTTCTAACAAGATTGTTGCAGTGGGGTAGATACACTCTCTTCCATTGTCTATTTCTAACAAATTTGCTGCAGAGGGGTGATTATGCCCTCCTAGTCACTACAGCGGGGTGAATTTTCCCTCCTGGTTACTGCAATGGGGTGAATTTTCCCTCCTTGTTATAGTAGAAGGGCAGATAGGCCCCAAAACAAAACATTTTGGAAGTTAAAATAGTCATTTTATCTTAGTTTTTGCTCTAGTTTTTTTGTTTTTTTTTTATTCTAACCCCCTAACATTGTTTTTTGCAAGGATATTTGTGTTTTTGCTAACATTTTGCAACATATTCTTGTGTAATTGATGAATAACAAAGGATAAAATACCTAAAATTTGATTGTAGGGCTATTTGTTTGTTCAAATTTTAAAAGTCATCCTTGTTGTTTTTGTTAATCTAAGAACATAGTTTAATTAGGGGAAGTAATATTCATTGTTTGCTATGTTTTTTTTGTGTTACCCAAGGGGGAATTGGTTTTTTTTCACTTTCCCTTTGTACTTCATGTGAGCCTGGGGAGTAGTTAGAAATGATTAGTGTCTTCTCTTTAGTGGGACCTACTTGGGGATTTCATCACCCCAAGGGATGATTCCAACCATGCATACCGGCAGGGTATATAAAGGGGGGAGAGTGAAAGTTGTACCCCAATCCAGTCACATTGTAATTGGTGAATTGTCGAAGCTAGGGTGATACATAGACAGACGTGAAGAGTTGGTTTGAGCCCTTCAGTATCTCGTTGGGGTTACTAACTCACGCTTGTGATAGGCTAGTGTTCACGGTTGTGTCTCACGTACTAAGAGTATATCTAGGACTCCCTAGACACCTTGTGTATCCTAGATTAAGAACTTTATCCATACCCTTAACACTAATCATAGGATTATGCTTGTTTGGAAGTGTTTTCTTGCGAGAAACTAGTAAATTTTTTTGCAACTTGACTTTATTGTTGTCATTTTAAGTCCTTTCCATAGTCATTTTCATTTAAACCAACTCCTTGTTCACTGTAGAGGGGAAAAATTTCCCTCTTGTTTACTAAAGTGGGATAAATTTTCCCTCTTGTTTACTGTAGTGGGGAAAATTTTCCCTCCTGAACAACCAAAATTTCCCTATTTAGCTCTATTTAGCCTCTAAACCATCGTTTAATCATTCCAAACCTCTGTTTAATCATTCCAAACCTCTTTTTTTTATCATTCTAAACCTTTGTTTAACCACTACAAGCCTTTGTTTGATCATTCTAGACATCTGTTGAATCATTTTGAGCCTTCGTTTGATCATTCCAAACCTTTGTTTGACCATCCCAAACATTCATTTAATCATTTTGAGCTTTTTTTTGACCATTCCAAACATCTATTTGACCAAGTAATTGTTCATCCCTTTCAATCCTCTATTTACTCATTTCAACTAATCTTTCATCCATTCCAAGCATCCATCTCCTCATTCTAAGAGTTGTTCATCCTTTGTAATCAATCATTTACTTGTTTCAAGCTTTCATTTTTGTGACCTGAGAGTCATTCATCCATTCGAAGCAATCATTTACTAGTTTTGAGTGCTTGTTCATCCACCCTTATCATTCATTTTCCTAATCAGATTATCTAACACCCTATTCCAATCACTCGTCTCTTCATTCTAACAGCCTATTTACCTGCTCAGAAAATCCAAAAGAAGTGGGGTGAATTTTCCATGTAGTGGGGTGAATCTACCTTGTAGTGGGGCGAATTTTCCCTACAGAAGGGAAAATTCACCCCTCTATAGCAAAAATTTGGCAAACAAACAATAAACAAATCCAATTCCCAAATTTAACTGGTGGAACCAATCCCATCAGATCCTTCAATCCAATCCTAATCTGAGCTTTAATCTAATCCCAATTTAAGCTTTGGTCCATCCACACTCTTCCAAGCTCATTCATTCATCATCTGAATTGTATCGATGCATCATCCTCAAGCATCTATAGGTTACACATCCCTTATCATTTCCCCATCCAAATCCCTTGAAATTTGTTTTAGGTTATTATTTGAATTGACGTAAGTGTCTAAATTGATTTTCATCATCAAAATCTACTTAGGATTTTCATATATCCTAAGTTAATCATCATCATCAGACCAATCAATTCACCTTCAATCTCAAGGTGGATTTGGTACTGCAATCATCCATTCATCCTTTAATCTAATCAATCAGTATCCTAAGTCACCTAGGGTAATCTTTGAATAAGGTTTTCCAATCCTTCTCATCATCCTATCCAATCCATCATTCAATCTTATCAATCATTGATCAATCTTATTGAATCTAATCCAATCACATCCTTATCCAATCACCTTTGACCCAATCAATCTACTTTCATCTTGAGGTAGATTCGGTTGTCATAATCATCTTTCTGTCGATCCTATTGTCCAGAGTAAATCACATCCCATCGTCCAATCATTCATCTAAGAAACTTGATCCAATCGATTTTAGCTTTAGTCCATTTTCCATCAAAATCTTTTGAATTCCATCCTATTTATCTTTTCATCATCACTTAAGATCCATATCCTCCATCAATAGTAGTCAAGGGAAACCTTAATACATCGATGATGATAATGGAATTCTGTCAGTAATCAAGAGTATGGGCATGGGTCACATGATCTTTTTTATCATCATTGAGTAGCTTTTTTTCCACCTGCTTTCCACAATCGGTCACCCCTTCAAACTGTCTCTGTTCACCCATTCATAATCATGCTCCTTATGCTACCTTTGACAAGGGATGTCTAGTATCTTCCTCATCCACATATCCATCATATCCTTCATCTAACCTTCCTCTTATCCTAATATACCATGACAATACTCTTATCATAATCCTTCACCCATGTCACACTATCCTAATCCTCCATACAAATCAACCCCATCAACTTATCCAAATCCAAAATTTTCATCTATCTATCTTCATCCAACATCCACGTCTTCACATCTTAATCTACCATCCCAATACCCTTACTACAATCTACCAGTCGCATCTTCTTGTCTTAATCCACCATCCACATATCTTAATTCCCCATACCAATATCCCTACTTTAACTGTCTGTCTAATCCTAATCCCCCATCTACTCCTAGTCTTACATCCAATCTCATTCCTCCATCTCACCCTAGGCCACTAATCTATAATCCTAGTCCACCAATCCCTAATCCTCCATCTATTCCTATCAAACCATCTCAACCTAGAGTATGCAAGTTTCTCACTCGAGAAGTTCTCCAAGGACTCATGACAAAGAAAAAATCACCAACTCCACCACTTGAAATTGTGGAACCATTCCATCTCAATCTGTCCTCCATGGTCACTAATGATGAGACCCCTCTCCATCCCATAGCTATCATTGATGCTATCACCCCTAACACCACTCAAGCCATCAAAACCATCACATCCTCTAAACCAACTGAGCCCCCATCTCCTACTCTAAGATCAGATGAGCCCATAAAAAATAACCAAATCCAATCCACTCCTACACCTAGATCATCCCAACCCATTGCAAATCTGGAAATCAAATCCACTCTTCCCACTACTAGTATCACTGAAATCTCCTCTCGTGAACTTCATGAATCCTCCATCCTTCCACCTCACCTACTTGAAGAGCCCATCCAACATGCCTCCATTGTCATGACTCCTGCACATGATGAGTCATGCCAAGAGTTTGGTCCAAATCATATCATATCCCCTCTTCTACATCAAGAACCAACCATCCCAATTATTCCACCTCAAGATCATAATCCCTCATCCACTACATTCCATAATCTCCTTGCCACTCAAGATTCCATTGCTCCATCTCA
>VDFB02363519.1:19961-42521 GCA_007258455.2 Sequoia sempervirens
AGGGCTCTCTACTTTCACGTATGAAAGGCTAATATTTGATTGGCCCTCGAGCCCCTAGGTTGCTAGGATGTTTTAGTTTTCTATCTCGTGTAATCAAGCTATGCCCTCATCTGGCTGGTTCTTTACAAATGAGATCCACTTGTATCATGAGATCTAATTAGTTTTGAGTACCCTGCTCCATATTGATCTTTCAGTTTAGTATCCATCATCGGTCTAAATAGGATGCATCCTTCCTAATAGACCTCATCAATCCCATCCATCCCTTTGATCCTATGGCAAATGACATTTTAAATTCATTGCAATCTTTTGATGCTTTTGGCTTTTGTTTATCAGTTGAACCCCCTATCATCACTTGTCAAGGCCACCATGATCCATCATATTATGGTTTGTTTTGATTATTTAACATAGGGGCATATCTTGATCTTTTATTGTTATTATTTGTTGGGTTGTCCCACATAGTATCCATCAAGACCCATGTGATCTTGTGTTATGCTTGGACATCCCTTTGTGCTTTCGGTTATCGCAATGCCTGGCCCGACCAAAGTCTTTGTCACTTTGGGGTGTTGGTATAGCCTTCTTTTCTGTTGTGCATTAGATACGAATCTACCTTGGTCCATCATATGTTGGTTTATCGTGTCTTATCCTATATCAAAACTCAATGCTTGGAAGATGGAAAATCATATTAGGATTGCATTTTATGGTCATTTTCATTGCATTACATTCACCTTATGATTTTGGTTGTGTAAATACTTCACATCTATTTTTCTTCTCTCTTATTTAATATTTCCTCCCCCCTCCCACTTCACCCTAGTCAGGGTGAACCTGTCTTCTAGTAGGGGTGGGTGCACCCCCACATAGCGGTGGATATGCCCCTGCCCTAGGAAGCACCCCAAGTTGGGGCAGAAGTGCCCTTGCGGTGGGGTAGAATCACCCCAAGCAGAGGTAGATACGTCCCTGCACTAGGGTGGATGCACCCCAAGGGGGGCGGATGTGCCCCTGCAGTGGGGCGGAAGCTCCCACACCCCAAGGAAAAAGTACCCCAATCTAAGGTGGAAGTGCCCCCATGCCAAAGCAGATGCACCCCAAGCCAGGGTGGCAGCAACCCAATTAGGGCCAGAAGCGCCCCAAAGCTAGGGCAAAAGCTACCTAGGGACCTAACTTCATAGAGCCGCCATTTGCAAATTGTCTGTCTGATTGAATCCATTCAAACACCAATCTTCTCATTTTTTTGTGCCCTTTCCAATGACATATACCATGTCATACTTTTGAGAAGTCTCCCAAGACCACTTTTCCTTCCCCATCTACCTCCTGCAGGGGGCATACCCTATCATTCCTCTCCATTCCTCCATCATGAGCCTTCTCCCATGAGACCGGGGCATCCCCTTTCACTTTCATCCATTTGGGCAACTCATGTGGCCTCCCCTATGCTAGGGCATCTCTTTTTTTTTTGTCATTTTCTCTATAGAGTCGTCTGCATTTTATTTTCTTCAAAACCCTATTATCCTAATAGTGTTTTGAAGAGAGGAAAAATGTAGAAATCAAAATTTGACCACTTCCATATGGTCAAATTTTTCTCCTTATTCATCCCTTTAACTCATACACCTCATCCTCTTGGTCATTATTAATTAAATCACTCATTTAGTTATTATTTCATAGTCTACCTAAGGTCCTTAAAGTATTTAATTTAACACTTAAATGCTATACCTTACACCTTTTCCTCTCTAAATTAAATAAATATATTAATTTATTTAATTTATTCATTTGAACTTTTTGAATAAAATCAATTTTAAATTCTTCTTTTTTCTCTCTCCTTGTCACATCCTCCATAATCCCTTTCTAATCTTAATTAATTTAATTAATTCATGATTAGAATGTGCATCCACTTAATCAAGGATTCATGTCACATCCTCCTACATTTTCCACTTGCTTCTAATCTCTCATTAATTATCCTAATTAGGTATTGGCACAACCTTAATCAAAAGTCATTAGCCACATTTAGAGCCCTTTTTTAGTCAACCTTTTCATTTATCTTTCTTATTATTGACCCTCTTTCCCATTTGAATTTTTAATTCACATTTATTCATCCTAAGTCTCTCTCCTCCCCATGCTAATTTTTAATTCACATTTTATCCTTCCAAGACTTCTAGAACATTTGACTTGTCAACTCATCCACATGTGACAAACTCCCACCTTTTTGGAGACCCTCTCTTATCCACTAGATTCTCTCAAGCTTGTGAATTTTTAATTCACATTTATTTCTCCAAGCACTTTCTTTTTTCCGATGGTGATTTTTGAGGAATTCCAAAATTCCTCAAATGCCACTTTCATCCTCACTTAGGGACAAGAAGTTCCTTTTTGAGGAAATATTCTCACCCTCTAAGATACTTGTCCTTCCACCACATCATCTACCTCCCTTCCACCTCACTTCCACACCATCTTATCTTAGGCCATCTCACATTCCACATGTCAACATGTGAGGGCTTGTGAGTCCTTAACTCACCATAGCCCTACATCTTAATCTTGGTAGCTCAATCTCAACCATTGAATTATCTAGGAAATTCAAATTTCCCTATAAATATCCCCTCTTCTAATGCATTTGGACACTTAGTCATTTTGCACCTACATGTTGCCATTTTGAACAATCAACTCACAAGCATTTCCTCTCATTTAGCCAAGCCATTTCAGCCATTTTCATTTGTATCCTATCACATTGTCAATCTTGCATTTAATCATATTTATAGTCATCCAAGGAGCACACAAGTACTCAAAATCAAGGGCCAACCAAGGAATTTCAGCTGCAAAAAGAAGGTATTATCATTTGAAATCTTCTTTCATTTTATCTCTTTGTGTTAACATTTCCTTAGTCTAATCTTAAGGTTTCTTTTGTGTGTTTCCTTATTGCATAGTAGTTTTTTTGCATTTTAGAATAGGTAAAACTTAAAGGATCACATTGTCAAAACACACATCTTCATAAGTTGAAAAAATCACCATGTGGATCTTTGAAACTTCTGGTGGATGGACTAGATACACTCAGCAATAAACCATTTAGTCCAAAACAAAATATCTACAACGTACAAAATAAGACACCTTCATGACCTTCACAGTTCCACTAGGAAACTTGAACTCTTCCTTTAACAATTTTCTCAATATCCTCAATATATATAACCTTCAATACAACAATGCTAAGAGCATTGAAATCAATGAAAACCACATATCAACAACACAACCACAACATCCAACACATTCAATCAAGCAATTATCAAGCATCTTGGAGCAGCCCTTGACATATCTTTAGACTTCAACAATAAGGGTTTGGTGAGTTGAAGATACTTTCAGATTGTTTATTCATCATTCCTTTATTCTCTTCATTTCATTTCTGTATCAAGGGTTTGATTACCAATGTGGTATTTGACCAAGGAAAATTCCTATACTCTAACCCTTAACCATTTTCCCCTTCTTCACATGTGTGTTTGCAGGTCTTGCAAGAATTTTTTTTAAATAAATAGGTGTTAAAAACTAGTCAACAAGTCATCAAATCCATTCAATTCAACTAAAGCCTAATTCAAGCTTGGAGACAACATTCAACACATTTTCTATAGATTTAGTTCTATCATTCCGACAAGAAGACAAGTGCAGATCCAAAACCATAGAGTTGACCCAAAATTTGTAAATTTTTGGAGATCTAATTTTCCATTACTAGAAAATAAGTCCCACTACCAAGCTAGAAAAGTTGTTTTGTTCATTTTTCAGTTCTCGACAGTTAGAAACCAGTTTTAGTAAAGCTTACCAGAAGTAGGATTGATTCACCATAAGTGATGAATGAATCCCATTGGTCATCAACAATTATTTATATCAGATTCCAAAACCTTTATACATTATTATTCCATCTTTAGGTGCTCTCTATTTGGTTCCATTATGTTTTGAGTTCATTTGTGCATGTTTTTCAGTTCATTTCTGCATATCATACTGTGTTTTCAAACACTTCATATTTCTTAGGTTTTGTATAAATAATCGATAAATCTTATTAGTTTTTTGCATCAATATCATTTCAATTAGGCATATTTCCATCATACATATATTAGTTTGAGTGAACAACCAGAATTTTTGGCCTATCTCTCTCCTTTTAGGTGAAAAAACCTAAGAGAGCAAGATAGTACATAGCCCCCAAAAAATGATAGTTCAAGAATATGAAAAAATTAAGCCTTTTGATGTTACAAAGATATTTGGTAAAAATAATGCACACACATTTTATGTTTTGAATAATTTCTATATCACCTCAAAGGTCACTCAACACTTGGTCATACAGGTTCTTAGTTTGCACAATCCAAGTGATGCTAACATTGACACCTATAAGAGACGTGTCTACTAATTTGTTCCATTTCATGGGGCATTTTTAAATTGACCTCATAGGTTTATTTCCTCATCCTTTCCTATATATACAAAGTTGTATACTCATTTTAATTTGGTTCATCTAAATATAATAGATGCATTGTTTATTTGTGCTTATCTTTTATCTCGATTCTCCAAATTCTTATATGGTATCAAAGCTTGGATTAGAGATTTTTTCAAGTGAAAGGTGTGAATGAACATTAATTCTTATATCTCATCTTAAACCCTTTTTGCATTTAGGAGGGTTTTATAATTTATTCCCTTGAAATAATTTGAGCATTCTATTTGGTTGTTGACTCCCTAATGCCCCTTGTCAGTCACTATTTTAATATTTTTTGTTAGATGGTTGGTTCCCTCATCATGAGTTCAAAAAACTTTACTATAATTATTTTTGGATTCTTAAGTTCCTTCTTATCTATCCTATCATATTAGGAAGTCCCCAACATTAAAACAACTTATTTAGCATATGCATTAAAGTTTTCTCTTATGTTCGGCTAGCCTTATGTCCTTATCACTCATCACTGATCACTTTTGAAGTATATGTTTTAAATCAGCGACAACCCATGAGGTAATATCTTCTGATTTCACTCATCATGAATTGTTCCTTAAAATTTTGATTGCAATTAGCAATGACCTGGGTACTTAAGGGATTGCTTATCGCTAATGATTTTTGAATTTTTAAAACTATAATAGCGATAAGCAATGACCTCTTAATTTATGATCATAGTTTCATCACTCATTGCCAATATGTTGTGAAGATATTGATTGCAATTAGTGATAAGCGAGATGATGAGTCCCAATTGTATTGCCCCTCACGGATTTTTTTTAAGCGATAAGGTTATGATTGGCAATGCATAAGATGGTCCCTTATGAGGATTTTTCTCTCACTAACTTGACTACATCCTATTTGTGATATCTTTTGTGCCATTGATTGTTATGCAAGTGTATGTGTCAAGCTATGGTTCTTATATCTCTTGTCACTAATGAAATTCAAAATGAAAGGTTGAACTAGCGAGGAGTGATGGAGGTGAATATGATCAGGAAAATGGCCTCAGATCTAAGGGTTGATATTTTATTGCATGAGGCACTTGCATCACTGATAAACATGGTAGAGAACAAAGTAAATCAGTGATTGTCAAAAAATGATACATGAAGAGGAAACGTGGTGGAATCCTAAGGATTTCATATAAAGTAGAAATAAAAGTAGTGAGGTGGATTATTGACCATTGATACAGTTTTAAAGCTAAACAATCAATGATAAGGATTTATAACTGAAGAACTAATTTTCAGTTTTCTCATGCAAACTTACTATCAAATATTAATGGTGACATACTCCCCTCTTGACCATAAAAAAAAGTATATATTTGGTTTATCATGCATCCTAGTTCACTGGCTAGTGAAAAGAATACTAGAGATCGAAGAATTTGCAAGGAAAGCTCCATAAATTATCTACAACTAGGGTGACATAGCTTTCATCAAGGTAAGAAAAATTGATACTTTCATTTTAATAAGGTAGTAAGGTGAATGCCCTTGGAAGGTGATAAGAAAATTGGTGCAAAGTGCAATTTAGTCTTTTCTGGTGATTTCAATTTGATAATTGAGCACTATCTAAATTGTAAAGAAAGTGGTCTTGATTAGTAGTATAGTTTTATCTTGTCATAATTGTGAAGGGTTTTGTTTGGCCATCAGGAATTTTCTACCCTAGTCTCCATTTTCATTAAGAGAATGAGTGACCTAGAGCCTAGTGAATCCAGTGTTAGCATAGAAAGGAAACCAAAGAAAAAGAGGGTCAAAAGACTTAAAACACAACATGCTTCAATTGATGTTGAGTCCAAACCAGTAGCTATGTCTAACTCTTTTCCTAGTACCCCTCTGGTTTTCGCAAGGTCGAGAAGTGAAAAAAAGGAAATTGAAAATTTTATGCAAGAAACTTTTGGAGGTATCAAAGAGGGAGGGTCATGAATTGGTAAAAGTCCCACAAGACAGGTTGTTGTTACCACTAGGTTAATTGATAATGCTAGTGAAATTGGTGAGAAACCACAGCCCCAGAGTGGATGGAAATTGTTTTGGTATGATTTCAATAGGTGAAATTCTAGTCAGTCTGGATGGTATTTTTGGAGATTGAATTTTTGAAAATTAGTGGATCCAAATGTGTTTGTGGAAGTTGATTTAATGATGGAGCTAACTAGGCATTATGACCCCACTGATAGAAAAGTCAAGAGTGAGAAGGGTGATATAATTTTGGAGGTGACAAAGGATAAAATGCTCAATGTGTTTGGGTTGAATCCCAATTACACTGCAAAGTTTAGGTGTGTTGACGTGTATATTGAATATCAAGGGAGAAAATTTTCATATAGAGAAGCAATACTTGTATGACATAGAAGAAATAGGAAAAAAATCACTGTTCATGATACTGAGCCTTTTGAGTGTGAAGAATTTGAAGATTTTTTCAAAAAAACTTATTATTGTATGAACCAGGTGTTATCTCAGGATTTTGATGTTAGAATAGCCCCTGATTTGTTGGTGATGTTGACAGATATACAAGAATATAATCCAAACACTAGTTTTGATTATGCTAATTTTGTTGCCCAACAAATTCATGAGGATTTTATCAATTTGAAAAAGGAATCACTCCCTTTATATTTCCATCATTATTCCTTATATATACACATGCTCTTGTGGGAAGGAGATTATGAGTGGAAAATGAAATTGAATTTGAGGATTACGATAGTGAAAATGAGGCCATCCCTGTGCAAATTTCAACATACATTTGCCATTAAAAATTCTTCAATTTCAATTACATCTTGTTTTCCAATGTTGTAAGATATGGTATCTTAGAGTCATTGGGTGTGGCACCTACATTCAAATTTTATCCAGAGATTAGAAGTGTTATGCACTTAAAGGATATACCAAGCTCTACAACAACACATAATTGGGCCGACTAGTTTCTATATTTTGAATATACTTTGATCAGGGTTTATGGAGCTAAAGTGGCACCCCATTTTTTACCCTTGTATGTCTCAGATAGATTGGCTTTCATGGAGCTCATGTGGAAAATGGAGGTTATGGATTATGAAATGTTTAGATAGGACAAAAATGGCTTTGTGGTATATTCCCAATGTTTCGCTACTTTTTTAAGGTCACTTCCCTTGAAGGGTATGAGAAATTGGGTTTTATGGTGAATAATCTTAGACTGTATATAGATGAGGTGATAGTTTTTGATCCAGAAGGATTTGTGGTAGGAAAAAGAAGAAAAAAGAACTTAGGCATCATATATCATGAATTTCTCTATAAAGATGATGTACTAATGAATCTGACAAGTGATTAGGCTATTATTGTTAGGAAAAGGGAATGGACAACTATGATAAAACTTGAGGAGAATATTATGAAAAAGAATTCCTTCTACATTAGTCCATACAATGAGATTGCAAACCCTTGGGAAAGGGCCTTTGCTATGACAAGGGACTATCAGTTTGGTAAATTTAAAGTAAAAGTAAAGGAGGTTGTAGATAGAGCCCAAGTCCTTTAAGAGAAACAATGAAATCAACAGGCTATGGATATCCTGAAATGGTTTGAAGATGTTTAGGAGATTAGGAAGGAACAAGTGGCATAACATGTTCCAAGAAATGAGGAAGTTGAACAAAAAAAAATGCTTCCTCATATTTAGGAGATAATAGTTTTTCCTCTTGATAGATTTGTCCAATGGAAATATGAAAGAGAAAATGATGAGGATCCCAGAAATAGAGAGTGTGATGAGTTATTAGTTGATGATAAATTTTTACAGACCAAAGAGTTTTAGGAGTTTATGATTCAACAATGGAGAAACAAAATAAAAGAGAGACTAGAAGAAACTTGAGTCAATGCTAAATTCTATAGAGATCATAAGTGTTATGCACCCAAAGGATATACCAAGCTCTACAACAACACATAATTGGGTCAATTGGTTTCTGCATTCTGAATATACTTTGAGCAGGGTTTATGGAGCTAAAGTGGCACCCCATTGTTTACCCTTGTATGTATCATACAAATTGGACTTCACGGAGCTCATGTAGAAAATGGAGGTTATGGATTATGAAATGTTCAGAAAGGACATAAAGGGCTTTGTGGTATATCCCCAATGTTCCTTTGCTTATTTTGATGCCACTTCCCTTGAAGGGTATGAGAAATTGGGCATTATGGTGAATAATCTCAAAATGCCTATAGATGAGGTCATATTTTTTGATCCAGAAGGATTTGTGGTAAAAAATAAGACAAAAGAACTTAGGCATCACACATCATAAATTTTTCTATAAAGATAATCTACTAAGGAATTTGACAAGCGATGAGGATTTTACGGTTAGGAAAAGGGAATGGACAACTATGAAAAACTTTGAGGAGAAGATTATGAAAAGAATACCTTTTACATCAATCCATACAATGATATTTCAAACCCCTTAGATAGGGCCTTTTCAATGATAAGGGACCATCAGTCTAGTAAGTTTAAAGTAAAAGTAAAGGAGGCTATAGATAGAGACCATGTCCTCTTAGAGCAACAATGACAGCAACAAGCTATGGATATCCTAGAATGGTTTGAATATTTTCAAGAGGTCAAGGAGGAAAAAGTTTTAGAATATGTGCCAAGAAATGAGGAAGTTGAAAAAAAAATTCCCCTTCCTCATATTGAGGAGACTTGTAGTTTAGATGTTCCTCCTAATAGGATTGTCCAATGGAAATATGATAAAAAAATTGATGATGATCCCAAAATTAGAGAGTGTGATGAGTTTTTGGTTGATGATAAATTTGTGCAGACCAAAGAGTTTCAAGAGTTTATTATTCAACAATGGAGTAAGGAAATAAAAGAGAGACTAGAACCAGCTTGAGTCAATATTGAACCTTATCACTAGGAGGAAGTTGAGAAAGCAGAGAAAGAGAAGATTAAGGCTGAAATTTCAGCCATTACTCCCACTAAAGCTTGAATAATTGTTAAATATAGTGGAATTATGTTATTATCAAGATGTAATATCACAATTACCATAGCATATGATGCAATTAGAAGAGATCCTCAATCTTTGATATCTGAACATCAATTTGAGAATAAAGTATTTGGTTCTAGATATAGTCTAGAGCTGCATACTATTGCAATTTGGTTTATGGAACCTAATACTATCAAACATGAGGTTTCTAGGCCTGTTGAAGAATTCAAGGTTTTACTAGTGGTCAAAAGAGCTACTGACATAACTCCAATCTAGATAGCTGAGTTAAATGCACATGCTACAATTCTTAGTGTGAAAACTACACATATTTCTCAAAAGAAATATGAATCTTTGGTCAAGCAATATAATAAGACTTTGAATGAATTGAGTCGAATGAGAGCTACCATTCAAGCTACCCAGAAGAAAGTGACTCAGGCTTCTTCCTCTTCTTGATTTGATATTTCTACACAAGATAGGGAAACGTTGGCACTTAGAATTGATGATTTGGGAGGAAAGTTAACTATTGTAAAGGAAAATGTTAAGCAAGCCAAATTAGAGATAGTTAAGGTGGCCAATGAAATTTTTAGGGATGTGCTTAGTCATAGGGTGACCAAGTTGGTCCATAGGGCTAATGGTGTATGGGCTACATACAAAACAATTCATGAAGCAAACATAAAATATCAATTAATCCTACATTAGCTCTCGAGATGCAAGAGGAATTGATAATGTTGGTTGAGGTTGGTATTATAAAACCCATTAGACATTCTTCATGGGTATCCAATCTATTACTAGTAAGGAAAAAGAATGGTGACATAAGACTTTGTGTCAATTTTAGAAAATTAAATGTATCCTCATTAAAGGACAATTATCCCTTACTGAAAATGGAGGACATGTTACAAAAGGTAACTATTTGTGAGCTATTGTCAATGATGGATAGTTTCTCAAGATATAATCAAGTAAAAGTGAGGGATTCTAAGCAGTACAATACTGCATTTACTACTCCTTAGGGTACCTATGTATATGTAAGAATTCCCTTGGGCTTAACAAATGTTGGTGCCACATTTTAGAGAGCTATCGATGTAGCTTTCTCATATTTTATTGATCTATTTATGGTTTTGTATGAAGATGACTTGACCACTTATTGTAAGAGAGAAGAAGATCATTGGATGCACCTAGAAAAGGTTTTTTCCAGGTCACTAGAATATGGAATATCTTTGAATCCAAAGAAATGTAACTTTGAAGTCACGAAGGGAAAGATGCTAGGGAATATTGTTTCCAAGGAAGGAGTAGCAGCTATTGACAAGATTCCCCAGCCAAAAAATGTCAAGGGTATCTAGTCATTTTTTGGGAAAATAATTTTTTTAAGAATATTTGTAACCAACTTTGCAAAAATTACAAGACTTATTTCCAAAATGCTGAAGAAGGGTGAAAGGGTACTTTGGAGTTAGGAGCCTAGTCAAGCTTTTAAGAAGATAAAATAAGATATTAAAGAGGCTCTAGTGGTGAAGGCTTCTGACTTCTCTAAACCAATGCACATTTTCTCTTTTGCATCTTTTCATATTATTGTTGTTGTTCTACAATGGAAAAATGAGCAAAGGTTTTAACAACCAGTTACATTTTTTAGCAAATCTTTACAGACTATAGAATTAAAGTATGACACAACTGAGAAACAAGCCTATGCTTTGGTAAAGGCTATAATGAATTTCAGGACTTACCTACAAGGAGCTATAGTTATTACTTTTTTACCAAGTGAAATTTTGAAGGACAATTTTACTTAGCAAGAAACCATAGGTAGAAGGTGTAGATGGATCAACAAGATCCAATAATTTAACATTGAACTTCAGATTGCCAAGTTAGTAAGATGATAGGGCCTAGCCAAGTTGATGGCAGAGGTGAATTTGGAAGCAAATCAAGTTAATTAGGCCGAATTAATTGATGTTACACCTCTCTGTGATATGTAAACATGTTGATGGTACAAAAGAATTATCCAATATTTGTAAACTTTGCAATGTCTTGTTTATATGGCTGGCAATAAAAAGGGAACATTGAAATTGTGTGCTATCAAGTATGTGATCATTGATAATGAGCTATGGTGGAGAAGCTTGGATGGAGTACTTCTAAAATGTGTAGATGGAAAATAGGCATTGGAACTTTTGCAAGAAATACACAATGGGGTGTGTGGTGGTCATTATATGGAAAAGACTACTGTACACAAGATTTTGAGAGTTGGGTTCTGGTGGCCTACTAATTTTAAAGATACTCACAATTTTGTTAAAACTTGTGATGTTTGTCAATGATTCAAGGGAAAACTGGAGATTTCAAGAAATTTTCCACTCAGACCTATGATAGTTAAAGCCCCTTTCCAACAATGGGGAATTGATTTCATTGGAGAAATACCAGAAATGTCTAGTGGAGGTCATTCATGGATTCTTGTTGCCACTAATTATTTTATAGAGTGGGTGGAAGCAATACCTACAAAGAAGGAAAAAAGTAAGGTGGTAATTGATTTTCTATTGAATAATATTCTTATCAGATTTGGAGTCCCTCAGAGAATTATCTTAGACAATGCTATGTGTTTTAGGTCAGATGAATTCAAGGACTTTTGTGAAAAACATGGCATATAGTTTTCTTATTCTCCCCCTTACCATCCTCAAGGAAATGGTCATGCTGAATCTAGTAATAAAAGCTTGATGAAGATAATCAAGAGAACTATGGAGAAGAATAAAAAGGACTGGGATTCAAAATTGAAATTGGCACTTTGGGTAGATAGAGTGACTATGAAAAAGGCTATTGTTCATTCACCATTTGGTTTAGTATATGGTCTAGATGCAAGACTACCATAGAATAACCTGCACAAAATGTACAAGTTTTCATAGGAATATGATGAAGAAATTTGTGATGATATGAAACACATGATAAATAATTTGGCATAGTTGGATGAATCTAGGAGGGAAGCTCAAGCTAAAAAATTGAATATACAACTGTAGGTTAAGCACTTATATGATAGAAATGATTCTCCCATGAAGTTTGAAGTTAACAGCATGATGTTAGCTGAGAATGCAAGAGTTCAGGATAAGCATGGAAAATTTGAAGCATTATGGATTGGCCCTTACTTGATAACCAACACTCATGGAGAAGATTCATATTTTCTTCAAAGCTGGATGGGTGAACTTTTTCAACTTCCAATACATGGATAGTTATTAAAGCCATACTTCTCCTGAGTATGTTATCTTCCATATACATTATTTTTGTATATTATGTATATAGGTGTGTTTGTTTCTATTTTTTTTTTGGGACTTGTTATCTTGTTTGGGTAGTCCTCAATTTAGGTCTTTTGGTTTTAATATGCATTCTGGTCTACTTCAACCTAAGATTCTGGTGATATTCCCATGCCTACAAGAGGCATACATCCCCAGTCAGAGCCACTAATGGAACCTTAAATATTATGTCCCATCCTAAACCCTTGTTTCATTTAGGATTTTTTAGAATTTATTCCCTTGAAATCATTTGAGCATTCTATTTGGCTATTGACTCCCTAATGCCCATTGCTGGTCATTATTTTAATATTTTTTGTTAGATGGTCAGTTCCCTCATCAGGAGTTCATAAAAATTTGCTATAATTATTTTTGGATTCTTAAGTTATTTTTTATCTATCGTATCATCCTAGGAAGTCCCCTCCATTAAAACAACTTATTGAACATGTGCATTAAATTTTTCACTTAAGTTCAACTGGCCTTATGTCCTTATCACTCAACGTTGATCACTTTTGATGTATATGTTTTAAATCAGTGATGAGTGATGAGGTAATCTCTTTTGATATCACTCATCAAAAATTGTTCCATATACTTCTGATTGCAATTAGCGATGAGTGGGGTTCTTAAGGGATCGCTTATCACTAATGATTTTTGAATTCTTAAAACTTTAATAGTGATAAGCGATGACCTTTGAATTTATAATCATAGTTTCATCACTCATCGCCAATATGTTGTGAAGAGATTGAATTTATCAGCAATAAGTGAGATGATGAGTTCCCAATTGTATCGCACCTCATAGATTTTTTTAAAGTGCAAAGGTTATGATTGGAAATGCAGAATATGGTCCCTTATGAGGATTTTTCTCTCGCTAACTTGAATACATCCTATTTACAATATCTTTCGTGCCATTGATTGTTATGCATGTGTACGTTTCAAGATTCGGTGCTTATATCTCTTGTCACTGATGGAAGTCAAAATGCAAGGTTGAACTAGTGAGCAGTGATGGAGGTGGATATGATCAGGAAACTAGCCTCAGATCTAAGGGTCAATATTTTATAACATGAGGCACTTGAATCACTAATAAAGATGGATGAGAACAAAGTAAATCAGCAATTGGCGACAACTGCTACATGAAGAGACAATGTGGCAGAATCCTAAGGATTTTGTATCAAGCAGAAAGAAAAGTAGCGATGTGGATTATCGACCATTGATATAGTTTTAAAGCTAAGGGATCAATGATCAAGGTTTAAAACTGAATGGATAATTATCAGTTTTCTTGCGTGAACTTACTATCAAATATTAATGGTGGCATACTCTCCTCTTAGCCATAACAAAAAGTAGATATCTAGTTTATCGTGCAACATAATTCAATGGTTAGTGGAAAGAATGCTAGAGAGAAAAGAATATGGAAGGAAAGCTCCAGATATTATCTACAACTAGGGTGACATAGCTTTCATCTAGGTAAGAAAAAATGATACTTTCTTTTTAATTAAGGTAGTAAGGTGAATGCCCTTGACAGCTGATAAGAAAATTGGTGGAAAGTGTAGTTGAGTTTTTTCTGGTGATTTCAATTTGATAATTGAACACTATCTAAATTGTGAAGAAAGTGGTCTTATTCAATAGTAGAGTTTTATCCTATCATAATTGTGTAGGGTTTTGTTTGACCATAAGGAATTGTAAACCCTAGTCTCCATTTGTGTTAAAAGCATGAGTGACCCAAAACCTAGTGAATCCAATGTTAGACCAGAAAGGAAACCAAAGAAAAAGAGGGCCAAAATACTTAAAACATAGCATGATTTAGTTGAAGTTGAGTCCAAACTAGTAGTTATGTCTAACCCTTTGCCTAGTTCCCCTGTGACTTCCACAAGGTCCAGAAGTACAAAAAAGGAAATGAAAATTTTTATACAAGAAACTTTTGGAGGTATCAAAGAGAGAGGAACACAAATTTTTAAAAGGCCCACAAGACAAGTTGTTGTTACTGCTAGGTTAATTGATCATGCTAGCACAACTGGTGAGAAACCCCAGCCCCAGAGTGGATGGAAATTCTTTCGGCGTGCTTTCAATAGGGAAAATTCTAGTTATCATGCATGCTATTTGTGGAGATTGAATTTTGGAAAATTAGTGGTTCCATAAGTGTTTGTGGAAGTTGATTTAATCATGGCGCTAGCTAGGAATTATGATCCTACTAATAGAAAAATCAAGAGTGAGAAGGGTTATATAATTATAGAGGTGAAAAGGGATAAAATGGTTGATGTGTTTGGGTTGAATCCCAATTACACTACAAATTTTAGGTGTGTTGACTTGTATGTTCAATATCAAGGGAGAAAATTTGCATATAGAGAAGCAATACTTGTGTGACATAGAAGGAACAAGAAAAACTCACTATTCAAGATACTAAGCCTTTTGAGTGTAAAGAATTTGAAGATTATTTCAAACACACTTATTATTGTTTGAACCAAGTGCTAGCTCAGGATTTTGAGGTTAGAATAGCCACTGATTTATTTGTGATGGTGCTAGATATAGAAGAATATAATTGAAACACTGGCTTTGATTATGCTAATTTTGTTTCCCAAAAAATGCATGAGGATTTTATCAATTTGAAAAAGGAATCACTCCCTTTATCTTTCCCTCATTATTCCTTACTAAAGCACATGCTCTTGTGTGAAGAAGATTATGAGTGGAAAATTAAAATAAATTTGAGGATCACGAATAGTGGAAATGAGGCCATCCTTATGCAAATGTGGACATACATTTTGGATCAAAATTACTACAATTCACATTACATCTTGTTTTCAAATGTTGTAAGACATGGTATCTTAGATTCATTGGGTGTGGCACCTAGATTCAAACTTTCTATAGAGATCAGAAGTGTTATGCACCCAAAGGATATACCAAACTCTACAACAACATAATTGGGTCAATTGGTTTTTGCATTCTGAATATACTTTGAGCAGAGTTTATGGAGCTAAAGTGGCAGCCCATTGTTTACCCTTGTATGTCTCATACAAATTGGACTTCATAGAGCTCATGTAGAAAATGGAGGTTATGGATTATGAAATGTTTAGAAAGGAAATAAGGGGCTTTGTGGTATATCCCCAATGTTCCTTTGCTTATTTTGAGGCCACTTCCCTTGAAGGGTATGAGAAATTGGGCATTATGGTGAATAATCTCAAAATTCCTATAAATGAGGTTAGAATTTTTGATCCAGAAGGATTTGTGGTAGAAAAAGAAGACAAAAGAACTTAGGCATCACACATCATGAATTTTTCTATAAAGATGATCTACTAAGGAATTTGACAAGCGATGAGGATTTTATGGTTAGGCAAAGGGAATGGACAACTATGAAAAACTTTGAGGAGAAGATTAGAAAAGAATTCCTTCTACATCAATCCATACAATGATATTGCAAACCCCTTAGATAGGGCCTTTTCTATGATAAGGTACCATTAGTTTGGTAAGTTTAAAGTAAAAGTAAAGTAGGCTATAGATAGAGCCCATGTCCTCTTAGAGCAAAAATGACAGCAACAAGCTGTGGATATCCTAGAATGGTTTGAAGATTTTCAGGAGGTCAGAGAAGAAAAAGTTTCAGAATATGTGCCAGGAAATGAGGAAGTTGAACAGAAGTTTCCCCTTCCTCATATTGAGGAGACTCATAGTTCATATGTTCCTCCTAATAGAATTGTCCAATGGCAATATGAACAGAAAAAGTGATGATGATCCCAGAATTAGAAAGTTTGATGAGTTTTTGGTTGATGATAAATTTGTGCAAACTAAGGAGTTTCAAGAGTTTATGATTCAACAATGGAGTAAGGAAATAAAAGAAAGACTAGAAGTAGCTTGAGTCAATGTTGAGCCTTATCACTAGGAGGGAGTTGAGAAAGCAGAGGAAGACAAGATTAAGGCTGAAATTGCAACCATTACTCCCACTGAAGCTTGAAGAATTGTTAAATATAGTGTAATTATGTTATTACCAGGATGTACTATCACAACTACCATAGCATATGGCACAAATAGAAGAGATCCTCAAGCTTTTATATCTTAACATCAATTTGAGAATAAAGTATTTGGTTCTAGATATAGTCTAGAGCTGCATACTATTGCAATTTGGTTTATGGAACCTAATACTATCAAACATGAGGTTTCTAGGCCTATTTTAGAAGTCATGGGGTTCACTAGTGGTCAAAAGAGCTACTGACATAACTCCAATCCAGATAGTTGAGTTAAATGCACATGCTACAATGCTTAGTGTGGACATTGCACATATTTCTCAAAAGAAATATGAATCTTTGGTCAATCAATATAACAAGGATTTGAATGAATTGAGTCGAATGAGAGCTACCATTCAAGCTACCGAGAAGACAGTGACTCAGGCTTCTTCCTCTTCTTGATTTGATATTTGATACACAAGATAGGAAAACCTTGGCACTTAGAATTGATGATTTGGGAGGAAAGTTAACTATTGTAAAAGAAAATTTTAAGCAAGCCAAATTAGAGACAGTTAAGGTGGCCAATGAATTTTTTAGGGATGTGCTTAGGCATAGGGGGACCAATTTGGTCCATAGGGCTAATGATGTATGGGTTACGTACAAAAAACATTCATGAAGCAAACACAAAATATCTGCAAGTACATGACACCTTTAGGAATGAGTGGAATAATTGGATTGCTAGGGAAAGTTCTTTGAGAGAAATAATGACAAAAATTAAGGGGGGTCTTGAGGATCCCACAAATATTCCTGACATCTTGAAGAATATTGACTGAATAAATGAGTAACTACTTTCCATGGAAAGTTTGGAATAATGCTCCAAAGTAAGTTGAAAGTATTCAAGGAAATGGAGGATCATGGTATGCCTCAAATATTGAATTCAAAAGGTGAATTCCATTTTTTTGACACCTAGAAGGAAGATTTGGGAGAATTGCTTGAAGTGACTATGATGCATTTTTCTATCACCAATTATATCTTACTAAATTCAAATATTGATATGATGGTGTAGATTGAAACAAATATGGATATAATTATTTGGGAAGCCAAGATTCTAATTGATGCAAGGTACTCCCAGTATACTACTAAGGTGCAGGATTTATTGAATGTTAAATGGACCACTATAGGAGAATACAATATTTGTTTGGAGAGATATACAAAATGAATAAGAATAATAATGGATAGGAGGAGAATAAGGCATAGCCTAAAAATAGTACATATTAGGATTTTGATATAACATGGTAGAATACTATTCTCTCTTTAAAAATCAACGATATTAGCACGTGGTGCTAATGTGTATTAACACATTTTGACCTTATTCTACTTTTTGTGCCTTGCTTCATAATTTTTATTGTTTTGATTTTCTTACAGTTGGCATTTTGAGTAGATGGAGAATATCTTATAACTATTGTAACAAACTAATGATGACTTTTAAGGTGGGACATGTTTTCCACAAAGAGTTGAAAATATTTCTACCTCATGTTTATTTGCTCCACCTGAAGACTCAAGCATAACGAGGAAAGGAATATTGCTGCAAGTGGTCCTATGGGATCATGACATGTGTGCTATTTGGTCTAAGGCTTGTTTTGCTCCTTCATCTCTATAAGAAGGAATTTCGAACCAGAAGCACAGGAGTTAGAATTTTTTTATATTTGATATTGTTAGTTTTGTCAAGATAAATATGAAGCAAGTTTTATAGTCTTTGTTTTAATTTTATTTTGGAGTTCATACTTATGCATGTGAGACTGATAATGGTATAGCATTTTACAATACATATTAATATCAGTTTCATGGTTATTCTTTCTCCTTGCATGTTTGTTATGAGTTATGATTGAAAGTAGTCAAGGATTTCTTTCACTTGTCTTTGTCATTATCTAATGGATGTTCAGTTTCATGTTTTCCTATTGATTCAATGAAATGATGTAAATGCTTATATGAGAGTGATAACTTATAATTACTACGTGCTAGGATATTTTTAAGAAGTGATAATCCTGAAAGTCACAGAGCAATGTTGTAATGCAATATTTCTTGGGGTTACATGTGTTATTATTTGAATTCTTATCAGGTTATCTCAAAGGGTATCAACTATGTTCTTTAGATAAAGACATTGGTTCATGCAAGATATTAGTGTTACATTTACAGTGTTGATTAATTAACTACTCAATCTTTTAACCATAGAACTTCAAGAGGAAGACTATTGTTATTTGTTCTTTTAGGTGTCTTCTCTTTTTTATTCAACTCATATAACATTGAGATAATAAGCTACCAACTTATTTAATATTACTAGTAAGTGGTATCATGAGAGATATTTGTTATTAACAATGTATTTGATTGTAAGTATGAAAGGTCTTTAGGCATACATTGTGGGATCACCCTCCTGGGTTTCATATATCCCAAAGAGTAGGAATAAAAGTTTAGCATCTTCTATTCGTTCATTGGCCAATCCCTTTAGTATTACTAATGATTGGAAATTGAAAAATCTATAGGTATTTCTAGAGATCAGTTTGGTTCTTAGAAAAATAACCAACAAGGTGAACCAATAATTTTTTTTGGTTGATTTGTCTCTATGTCTATATAATCTACAAGAAATCTCAAGTTAACCAATTGGATCAACCCCACCCCTACTATGGTGGATTTTTCTCTACATGTATACAATCTCACAACTACATTTGAAGGACCTCAACGATGTAGGAGGGGATTTAAACCTATTCTTCACCCCATTAGATCCTGCACTTTTCATATAAGTGCATTTTGAAGAGAAGAGGCATGTGTAGATTGTTGGATAACTCTTGGGATTTAAATATCTTCTCTTGGTGTGGGAAACCTGCACAAGCAGTTTCTATATGAAAAAAATCATCTAGCTCACAATGTCATGCCTCAAAATCCTCATGATAGAATTTTTCTAATCCATATTTGGCCAACAACCACATGTTTATTTTAGTAAAGGTCAATGTTTGAATTTTTGCATATCTTTGAGCACTTTACACAAAAGGTTGTGACTATTTGAAGGTACACCCTTCAGATTGTATTCAACACTAGAATTCATATGCTATGCAACTAGAACTCATTCCTATAGTTTGTGAGACCAACATTGAATTTTTTCGGCTCTTGGTGATCCTTTTCACAAGTTAGAGGTTGTAGAGAGGTGACCTGACCCCTTCTTGGGTGCATCAAGGAAAGGAATTTTTCGAAAAAAATTACATTGACCCACACCCTTTATTATTTGCATACTCAATTCCTACGATTCATGACATACATTGACCTACACAAGTTGGTGAGAACCTTCCAATTATCCTCTATGGTTAACAAATAGAGTTATTTTTTGTGCAAATTTTTTGTTTCCATTTTCACCAAGAATTGAGTAGTTATCCGGCATTGTAGGTTTATTGGCATGCCTCATCAAAGACACATTGCAAATTGTAGTAATGGAAAAAAGTGGCCTTTTCTTAATTGATCTGATACTTGATACTAAAATTGAACTAATGGTGTCTTGGAGTAGCAATGTAATGTGTTGTACACATTCACACTATGCTAGGACCTTTATTTATCTAACTAATGTTGATACATTGATTTTTGGGTTGCTATGGACTTCTCAAGCTCTTCTAGGGTTTCTCACCTAAAAGGAGAGATATAGGGCCCAAAAATGCTAAGGGTTCATTCAAATTATGTTATGTGTGATGTTTTCTAGGCTAAATGAAAGGAACCAAATGCAAGTATGTGATTTAAATGAATAATTATGAATGCAAAACTAAGATTTAAACTATGTTTGAAAACATGTTATGATATGCAAACAATGAACTAAATGATAAAATAATGTAGAATAGAAAGAAATGGGATGAAATAGAGTGCACCTCAGAAAAATTTGAGGAATCTAGAATGTCATGATGAATTGTCTAAAAAAATTAAAAAAATATAGTGGGACTCATTTTCCCAAAGTGGTGAATTAGTCTTGCTACAGGTCAAAAAGTGTTGGGAATAGGGTTTTGAATGTCAAGATCAAAAATATGACAAAATTTATATTTTCCATCTTAAGATGGGACTCATTCATCACTGGTGGTGAATCATTCCTCTCCCAAAATTCTGAGAAATTAGGAGACAACTCTGCAACACCAAATTTGGAAATGTCTTCCTAACAGGTTGCCAAAGTCAATTTTGTAGAAATGGACATAAATCCTTATCCAAGCTTGAAAGATGATTGATTTGACTTGAAGCACCTAGTTGACTTATTCACCAATCCTCAACACCAAAAATATTATTAAATTTGCTCCTAAAATTTTGCAAAATACACATGCAATAGGGGAAAAATGGTTGAGGGTTAGGAAATAGGGGTTTTCCTTGCTCAAACCCCACTTTTGGTAATCAAACCCATAAAAAAATAATGAAATGAAAGAGAAAGATAAAATAATAACATAGAATTTCTGTCAACTTACCAAACCCTTGATTATGTAAATTAGAAGTAATTTCAATGGATGCTCCAAAATGCTTGAATAATGCTTGATAAGATGTTGTAAGATGCTTGAATGCTTGATATTTCTTGAATATAGTGTGTGCATGTTGGAGGATTGTAAAATGAGGAGAAAAACACATATTTATACAATCTTGTGCCTTAGTAACTCATTCATACCGCATCACAGGATGACATCAAGTGTTTTTAAATAAAAAACCGAAAATAAATTTAAAATATTTTGAATTTGGAGCCAAGGGGGACTCATTTTCCACCCATGGTGAATGGGTCCCACCTAGGACCTGAAAATGGGTGTTAGGAATTATCTTGTATTTAATATTTTTTATTGGGCTAACATTCAAAAATATACTTAATTAAAGCATATGAGGGCATAAAGGGACCAAATAGAGCATAGGATAGGGATAAATAATGAAGATGTGCTTAGAAAAGCATGAAATCTTGTTACAAGACTTTGCAACACTTCAAAATGGGACTTGATTAGTGATGAAAAGATGATTTTAGGTGAATTGTAATGAATAGAGTCTAGAAGAGTGTAGAAATGTCTTACTACACATCACAACACCTTCACAAGACATCATTATTTTAATTTTAGTACCTAAATATGCATGTTCAAGCCATCTTACAACAAAAATATCAGAGCAAAATAGACCAAAAATTATGAAGAAAGGCATAAAATACCATGAAAATTACAAGGGTCCATTTTTCTATTATGCATTTAGCCCCTGCTTTAGTGAGAGGATGAACTTGCTTCAAACTCACACTAAAGTAACCATGAACATCAAGAGGAGGGTTCAAATGTACTTATGTTAGCAAGATGGAATCCAATGGTCAAGAGGGATGATCAAGCTCCCAGGATGAAGGTTTCATGGAAAACTAAGCATAAGAACAAAGGAACACACAAGTGTTGAGAATAAGATGAAGCTTCGATCATCTGTCAGACTAGTTGTGGATTAGATCTAGGAAAAAGAGAATGTATACTTAGTTTGGGGTGACAAAACTCATGATGGTCTGTCGAGTGAGAAGGCCCAAATATACTCACTCTAGGTCCATGGAATTTTTGGTCATCCATAAGGTGAGAAAACCCAAAAGGTAAGATATATATGCTAGTTGGTATGCACTCACAAAAAAAAAAGGTGGCTTCTCGCTCAACCATATCAAAGTTATACCTCCTGATAACTTTAACAAGGTACCATAAAGGAAAAATAAATGTCAGTTCATGCTCCATGAGACAAGCAAAGCTTTGTATGCTTAGAACTCATGAACAAAAAGAAAAGTACCACAGGCATGCAAGTTGCATTATGCAAGGTGGAAAAAATGCAAAAAAATAAAATGAAAAATATAAAATATGTTCAAAGGAGTCTTGTGAAGTTCATGCAAGGTCATTTACTTAGGGGAAATTGTGTCTATTTTATCCAATATATGACCAATCAAAGAATAGTATATTCACAACTTAAGGGATGCAGTGCATTGTATCAAGCCACCAAGAGTAATGTAATATGTTGAGATAGATCGCACTTATG
>VDFB02363521.1:0-23394 GCA_007258455.2 Sequoia sempervirens
GAGAAAAAATTCGAATTTCAAAAGAGCCACGAATTTTTTTTTTTCGAAGCACACAGGCGAGAGATTTCAAAAAATAATTTCGAAAAATTTTAAGCAAAAATAATTTCGAAAAGAAATTATAAATTTTTCAAAATTATTTGCCTGAGCTCTGATACCATATTACGCAAGTAATTGGTAAATTAATTGATGTTATTAACAAGAGCGAGACGCTCAATAAATAGTTTACAAGATTTACAAAACTGGAAAGTTTCTAAAAAGAAACTCCAGATAAGATCGGAGACGATCTTATCTCTATCTTACAATATCTTACAATATTGAGCATTAATAAATAAATAAACATTATTTTAATAAATGCTTCTGTGGGATCCTTATAGACTCTGGGAGAGCATCTCAATGGATTTTGTGGGAGAGTTGACTATGTCAAGGATAGGGCACTGTTATCTTTTCGTATGCATATGCCTCTACGTTAAGAGAGGCATCTCTTAGTAAATAGACACCCTTTGAATGGGTACGTCCTTTGTTAACAAAGGAATCCTTAACACTTATTCCATTATTAATTCTGACCTTTCAAAATGGATCGCAGCCTTCTAAACAAGACTTGTACCTTTTAAAATCTTCAATAATATGAATCGCTGCCTATTAATAGTATATTCTGCTTTCCTTAATGAAGCGCTGCCTTCCATTTAATTAATACTTAATTGCCACTTTTCATATGCTATCTGTTATCGCTGCCTTTTGTATTTTTATATTTTACTGTATGCTTTTGTCTTCTATGATTTTTGTCCTTTTCTCTATTTTGTCTTATTTAGTTTTTCTTTTTTTTTTTTTGGTCTTGTTTGCACTTCTTCATAACCATTGACTTTAATAAATCGTGCCTCCTTTAAACATAATCAGCATTTAGTTATTTTTAATTAATCTTTTTTTTAAATTGATTTGGAATACACCATAGATAGCTTAGTCGATTAGAGGATTAATTAAACCGATTATCTTTATTTTGCTGTTCATACGTAATAATCTGTTCTGTTTGCATACTGACTATGTAATCTGAAGATTACATATATTCTTTGAAATCTGTTTGCATTTCTTCTTTTATATCTCTTCATGCTTTTCAAAGGACTACCCAGATCTAATCAGCTCTTCAAAAGACTGCTTATATTCTCTTTATAAAGTCTGTTCTATATTAATATCATTTAAAGACTTTTATTGAATGTTCTCTGTATACATTCCATTATAAAGTCTGTTCTATATTAATATCATTTAAAGGCTTTTATTGAATGTTCTCTGTATACATTCCATTTACTCCACTTGTCTTTGACATAAATGACAACAAGCTTGTCCATGCATCTTGGCCTAACAATCTCGTTCTTACTCCCTTCTTGTTCACGACTATCTTCTTTGTCTCAATGACAACCTCTAATAATCTGGACTAAGTGCCTTTGACATCAATGACAATATTTCCAACACAGATGCTGTTTAGCACATACTTCTGAACTTAACTCATTTAAAAGATGCATATTTCTCCAAATTTTTTGGAGAATAGTCACCTGGTGATGACATGAGATTATATTTGGTTTATGTCAATTCAAAGTATATACATCTTAACACCAACAAGAATATGGAAAAGATTAAAATTGGTTATCTCATAATACCTATTACCAACCATGGACAAGATATTTAAGAAAGTATTTCATTAGTAGCATACTATACCAGCAACAAATCATATGCTGCATTTGGATACATAACAGAAATTAGAGAAATGTAAAAAGCATCATGATACTTTGCAACAAGGAAAAACACTTCAAAATTAAACAATATTCCATTTTCTAGCACAGAAAGTACTCATATTATTATGATTTCAATCAAAATGACATTTCTATCAGCTACATAATACAAATGTTCACCATACCAACTCCCTCGCAGTTTGGAATAGCTCACGAACCCTTGCAGGACCTTGGCCAACTTTGTCTCTAATACCTATAAAGTCAGTGATCTTCACTTCCACTAATGGAACTTTGGCTTCTGCAGCAATTGCCAGCACTAATGTCTGTTTGGGTGTTTCACGATCACCTAAAATAAGAATACCCTGCAGAATGCATTTAATCAGTAAGTAACTCACAAAACAATATAAATATATCGGACTACAGCATTCTCAGCTTTATATGCATTCTTCAACAATAATCTCTTTTGAAAACCCTTTATCTTTTCACAAACTTTGACCACATAAACAATCCTTCGTTGTATCATCACCTTTCTCTGAAATATGGACGCAATGGGTTTCCTGTTTTTTTTCTAACTCATAAGTTGATTCCTATATAGAGAATCAACTTGATAAATATATAATTTGAACATAACGTACCAAACATTCTTATATGAATGTAAGCTTCACTGACAGTATCATAGCAATCCAAATATCTGACAACTCTTTGAGATTTCCCACTCAAAGACCACTTAGATTCAACCACTAATTCATAATTCTATTCAAATTACATAATTTAATGTTTTCTCTAAATGAAGGTTTCATGCTTGTGAAAAATATTTTAAAGATACAAGTTAGTAATGCCCAAATGTTTAAAACTTCATCCAATTTATAATCATCTCCAATTGTTTCAATAATACATAGAGAATGCTTGAAAATAGAGCTGCAAAACAAAAATCTGGATACCTTCCAAGATATGTTGCACATCACAGTTCAAACAACATAGCAGAATGCAGCTAATTCTCTATTCTACTCTAGGATTGGCATAAGGAAATAACCATTCTAATCACAATACAAACAATGAGAAAACAAAAGAACCGTAGAAATAAAAGGTTCAAAACTAATCATCAAACTCCATAGCACAAAGTGTTCTCCATGTCTATAATTATGATTAACCCTCTTGTTTTATTCTAACCTTCTAATCTTCTCTAAACGTTAAAAAACTGAGTGTTTTGACTGCTGTAGCAAAATTACCAGTTTCTTCATGCAGTGAAAGCATAACCGCCACAGCAAATTCATCTCTACCATGGTGGATTTGTCATTACCATGACCAAAATGCAAAATCCTCTCCGTCATAAGTGGCAAATGTGTAAAACTAGTTTGTGACATCCAATAATGTTCCACTTCTCAGTTTTTAGTCTTCTTAGCACATTTTCCCATCCTCTCCAGCTCTGAGATGCATAGTAGTGCTACTTGTAGTCCCTTTCAGACATGTGTAAGGTACGTTAGATGCTTGTATTGCAGTATAGAGAGCTCACATTGAACATTTCTTGTCGAAAATCTGTGTTTTGGGACAGTTGTAGCAGCAGAATCAGAAGAAGCAACTTGAGAGTGTTGAGGGGTTTGTTTTAGAGCTACAGCAGTGTTGTGTAAGGTATGTTAGATGCTTGTATTGCATCATAGAGAGCTCAGGTTGAAGATTTCTAGTTGAAATTCTGCGTTTTGGGACAGTTGTAGCAGCAGAGGCAGAGGAAGCAACTTGAGAGTGTTTTAGAGCTACAGCAGTGTTGTGTGAGTGCTGTTTAGCAAGCCAAGGTCTCAGATCTCTTGTGTTTGCCAATAGGAGAATGGTTAAGTGGGATTGTGCTCACCCTTGCTGGAGATCTACCCAAAGTGAGTTTCTCCAGGGTATAAACTTGCATTCCTTGTGTTTGTTGATGCTCTTTTTAGTTATATTTCCTTGCTCATTTCTACTAGCTAGACTGCAGCCATTAATTGATGTCTTTAACTAAGATATAAATCTGTTATTGATGAACAAGCTTGAGGAATATTTTCCCTGTCTATGAGTCATAATAGTTATGCAAAAGAGTAATCAATTGATCCTAAATGGAGTGCTTGGTTTGACTAGGTGTACTTCTTGATTGTAGGGGGTAATTACATTCTATTCATGGAGGATGCATTCATGAGGTGGGGCACATGGGTTTAATTGGTATATGTTGACCAAGATCTCAACTCGTGATTTTGAGTCCATCAATTAGGAAACCACTTTGTGTTTCTTCCTCTGCCTTGGGAATATAAATCAAGTGCTTAGGTTAGTGTTTGGACAACCAGCATTCGATCAGATACAAGGATTGAAGACACCTTTCTGCACAAGTGAAATTCTTATTGTATCCTAATCATCCTTTTGATAATATAATTGAGTGGCATTGTGTTCTTGTTAGGTGTTTGCCCAACAGGGTTTCCTAGGGGTAAATCTAGTGTTATCTATGTGATTACTTTGTCTATTGCATTTTGCATTTGAAACTATTTAACATAATTCCTCTTGTTAAGCTTATTAGCATTCAATTTCCTTTCATTTGCTATCAAAGCTTTGTGTTTGTTCAGATTTGTGGAGAGAGCATTTTAGCCCTGTGTAGGTGAATCCAGGTTTCAAGTGCAAAAGATCGCATGACTTCAAGGCTAGAGATCAAAAAGTTTAATAGACAGAAATATGAGTTTATGCATGAAAACCCCTACAAATCTAAAAATTAAAAACTTCAGTTTATGCATGAGTTTTTAGGGGTAGACTATACTTGAGACCCAAATAATGAGACCTAACACATCACCAAAACACAAGCAACAGGTTCATTCAGAAACAAATCTATCGCAAATAAGACATAAAATGGTCGACTTGGAAGTTATGATAATTGGTGTGCCATATACGAAGTTGTATGTTATGTTACCAGGTTCTTCTATTTTGGGCATTGTCATTGTACTGAACAAGACAGGTCCAAATTTGGCATGAGTACAGCCAAGGCACAGCCTTGCCATCCTAAGCACCCTATGGATCTTGAAAAGGTCATGGAAGAAGTGTTGGAACTGCTGATATATCTGTCAAGGTTGTTCAAGAATGAGGCGGAGAAATATCTTTGACACAAGAAGACACAATTGGGGCTGCCTAGTTTGCATGACCTAAGGCTTTGCCTACCAATGTACTCACCCTTCCACTTAATACTTGACAACAGAGAAGAAGAAGCTGCCCCATCGCCAATGGAAATGATTGCAGCATCCAAGGAGACACTCGAGCATAGTTGGAAAACTCGGACTCGACGCAGACTTGGCAGACCAAAATAGGACTCGGACTCGGGACTCGGCACGGACTTGGCAAAAAACTCAGCTAGGCCTCGGAAAAGAAGAAAACTGTAGTTTTACAAAAAAACAAATATAAATTTATGCAGTTAGAGAACATAAGAGCCTAATTTGATTATCAATTTCTCATAATTCAAATATTACACGTTATATGATCTTCAAACACTCAATATTTGAAATTTCATCATTCATACTTATAGTTTCAAATTTTCAAACGAAAAAAACAAACAAAAAACAAGTTTTAAACATTCATACTCATTAATTCCAGGCGATGCCAAGAGTCCTAAGTGGGGACTCAGGAGTTCAATTCTAGGACTCATGCGAGTCACTTCCTAGCCTAGACTCTCTAGGACTCGGCTCAGGAGTCCTTGGCAAGTCGACTCAGTGAGCCCTAAGACTCGGAAGTCCTGAGAATCTTTTCCAAGACTCGGAGAGTCCTCAAACTATGCACTCAAGAGTTGAAAATTTGCAGAGTTACCCAATGGTCATGGCCACCAAGACATTGACCATTTCATCAAGAGAATCCAATTTGCCACCATTAAGGGCCTTTGCAAAAGATTTTGGACCTGAGGATTAAGGGAAGCTGATATTGTTGGAGTTTGTCAAGAGTTTTTTTGGGGAACAACTCCATCCTATTATTAAAATTTAATATTTTACTTATAGATTTTTAATTTAAAATTATATATTCAATTACATTTTATTTAAATATTATAAATATAAATTATATTATACTATATATTATTCATAGATTATATACTATATTATGTTATATAATTATATATTCTATTTTATATAAATTTAAATATGAATTTAAATATAATATTATTATAATAATAAATATTTAAATTTATGTATTTTTATAAATTATTGTATTTATCTAGTTTTAATATTTAATATATAGAATGGCTGTTCCCAGCCATACTAAACCCAGGGGAAAATATCTGTCGTACCAGCGAACCTGAACCTTGAACCCATACCCACACTGGAACAACATAGGTTGTATGTCATTTAGAGATTTGTATGTAAATTTTTCAATATGCCTTGGTTAAGAATGTCTTGGAGGGAGCTAAGGAGGTATCTCGAGTCAAATTTCATTTCACAAAGCACACTAGGAGAGAAAGCAGAAAACAGGGATTAGTGAATGCAAATCAATGAAGATGGGTTGTTAGTTGCATGCCATAGCCTCGCGAACTTGTAACATTGCATTTTTTGTGATAGCTGATTGAAAACACAGCCCAATTCCTTGAATTTTCCCACACAAGATTTTCTCCTATAGTGTTGAGAATCAGACACAGTGTGCACTCAACAAACACATTTTTACTATGACTCGGAATCAGCAAAAACTCGCCAATTTTTTTATGAGAATTTTCTTCGATGATTTTTAAATGTTTCTCTGTGTTATCCTGATTTTCTTAGCAGACTTGATGAGTACTCATCGAGAAAGTTCAACCTTATGAATCGGGTAAATTTTGTGTGTTTCATCTTGTCTATATGTCATACACTTTTTTTAAATATTTACATGTTCAATCATCATTTCTTCATGTAATCCATACAATATGGCCAGCTTGAAGTATGAATGGGCATAGACATAGTATTAAATCTACATTTAAACAACTAAAAACAATCACACACTAAGTATGATTAGTGTTTATGAATATTACATCAGTCTAACTGCACTAATAATTGATCACCCCAAGAAAAACATGAACATAAGTGACTTAAGGAACAGTAGATGAGTTGTACCCGAGGTGCTCTAGCTCCCATTTCTTGGAACTGCTTTGGATTTTTCAAGAAAGTTACAATCTCAATGATTTCGTCTTTCACAGCATCAATTCCAGCTAAGTCTCTCAAGCGTGTAGGAGGGTTCCTTATTCTCTGAACATAGGATTAAAATAAAAATGAATGCAGGCTCCAATGATAACCAATATATGATTGCAATAATTCAAATTCCATCCTACTATAAAAGATGTTTACTGCTCCAAACCTTCATTCTGTCGAAAGCAGCTTTTATATCACCCCATACCACAATATCACTCTTTACATGAGAGTCTCCTTGCTTAAGAAATCGATTTATCTGAGAAGAAAAAAAGATAATAATATTTTGTCAATAGAAAAAGAATAAAATCATAATTGATTATTTATCATGTAAATTATGAATCTTACAAGCAAACATTCAAATTTTTTAAAAGTGCATCATTAGCAGCATGCAATTTATAAAGTGCAAGCAAGAGAGGGAATATAGTTATACAAACCAATCGAATATGTACCTGATAATTAATTCAATTAGAGCAAAGAGAAAATTGTTTTTTGCTGTTAACTATAAGAAAATGTTGTTTAAAGAGCAATGATGCTGCCCTTTTTTAATCATAGAATCCTCATATTACATGTTTACATGGGAGATGGTTAGTTGTTTACATCTTATCAAACAAACTACACCAAAAGTAACTATGTTATAGGTGTCCCCCATTCACCTTCCCTTAATCCTATACCTTCCCTTCATCTATACATTGACTACCAAGAATCGAATAAGAGGAACACTAAGAGACTGAGCTCCACAAATAGCCGGTTTTGTTTGGTTCAATGATATTTAAAAAGATTGATGTACGATCTAACAATCACTAGGTAAGAGACAGAAAGTGATCCATATAAGATAGCATTTCAGACACATCATGGCCACTACGAAATTCAGGTAAGTTCTTCTGGACTAACCTAAGTTGCTGGTTCGGGTTCAGGTTTGGGGGTTCAGTTCGCCGGTTCGGTAAAATTTTTTGGGGTGTGGGTTTGGTTCGTTTTTGATTCGTTATTCGGTTCGCTGGTTCGTTAAAATTTTTTGGGGGGTGGGTTTGGTTCGTTTTGGATTTGTTAGTACGAATTACAAAAACATGTAAAAATATATATATATGCAGCCTAGAAGCATGAATTAGGATTAGAATATCACATAACATCATATAAACAACAAAACCACCATAAACTTGAATGTCATTTAAAACATGCATAATAAATATTCATTGTTCAAACTTCAAGTTCAATATTACAACACTTTTAAAGTTTTAATCATCAAATGGATTCTCTAAATCATTTAAAAATATATATCAATGTCAACATTGACATTAGATGAAGTAGGAAGACTAGATGAATCACAAGTCTACGAAATTTAGGTAAGTTCTTCTGGACTAACCTAAGTTGCCAGTTCAGGTTCAAGTTTGGGGTTCGATTCACCGATTCGGCAAAAATTTTTGGGGGGTGGGTTCGGTTCGTTTTGGATTCGTTAGTACAAATTACAAAAACATGTAAAAATATATATATGCAGCCTAGAAGCATGAATTACGATTAGAATATCACATAACATCATATAAACAACAAAACCACCATAAACTTGAATGTCATTTAAAACATGCATGATAAATATTCATTGTTCAAACTTCAAGTTCAATATTACAACACTTTTAAAGTTTTAATCATCAAATGGATTCTCTAAATCATTTAATCATCCACATCAATGTCAACATTGACATTAGATGAAGTAGGGAGACTAGATGAATCACAAGTAGTGCCAATGGCACCATCACTAACACTAGTATTGTGCCCATGCTCATGTTGGATATCTGACTCCTCATACGCAATATGGTGGGAACTGCAAGCATCCAAGTCAGTATCCTCTAGCACTATATCCCACAACTTTGTCTCCCCTTCCTTGTAGTCAGGTTGTTTGTGTGAAAGGAGACGCAAGTTGGAATGCACATATACTAAGTTCTCCGCTTTTTTTAGAGCAATTTATTGCGCTTTACTGAGTGGATGAAAGAATATGTGCTCCAATTCCTCTCAGATGCGGATGAACTAGCAACCTATGAAGACAAAGTAAACAATTAAAAAATTATAAATGAAATTATGAAACTTTTAAAACTAAAATATGAAAATTTATTTAACTTGTAATAAAATTTTGATTGCAAGGGGCTGCAAATTTTGGAAGTATTGTCCATGGAAGTACCACCAACTATGAGCATCCTTTAAGAACCTATCACGGGTGGCATCAGCATCTAGATGATTTGAGTGCACAAAATCATTGAACTCATTCGTGACTACACTTCGCAAATCTCTATATGGAGGAAGCCTTCCTGGAAATGAAAGAAGCTGACTGCTGTAGTATTTTGGAGTCAATGAAAAGCCAAGAAGGTGTAATGGAGTTGTCATTTTGTTCCATCTTCAACAATTGTTTGCACTTGTTTGAAGAAAGTCTCTTCAGGGTCATGCTCTCTTGCATTTATGGTGCACTTGATCTTCTCAAGCATTGAGTCTATACCGTCATATATCTCTCCAATGCATGGCTTGTCCATGTCAGTATAGCGAATCAAACTCAAAACGAGCTCGGTGAAGCTAAGGAGATACTCCACACGATCCCACCATGAGTCATCTAATATCATGCTCTTAATTCTTGTTGCTCTTCCAGTGCTGCTTTGCCTCCATATAGACCAATTGGTGCTAATCACCATGCTAGAAAGTGCCTACCTAACTTTCACAAGTCGTCTCAAGACGATTGTATTAGAGGCAAAGCGGGTCTCTGCAACCTATTGCAAATTAAAAAAATAATTAAAATTTAAAAATAAACTTTAAAGAAGAATTTAAATTAGAATGCACAATCAAATTATGAAAATCAGAAAATGACAAATGTAAATATTACTTCACTTACCTCAATAGCTCCAATTTTGAAAATGATCTTAAAGATCCCTTGAGACAAGTGGTGGTTGGTGACGAACATCTAAATGTCCTCAGCCTCAGTATACAATTGTTTGATCCATGCAATTTTATCCCCAATCTTTTGTAGCATAAGATTGAGTGAATAGACCACACAAGGTGTCCAAAAGATATGTGAATATCTTTCCTCAACCAACAACCTTGCAACTCTACAATTCTTCGTGTTGTCCGTTATAACTTGAACAACGTTGCGGGCTCCCACTTGCTCAATGGCTGCAATGAGAATATTAGCAATAAATTGTCCATCTTTTACTTGCCCCTCACAATCCACGGCTTTCAAAAACATTGCCCCTTTAGGGGACAGCACTATGACATTGATCAAAGGCCAATTTTTTGAGTCCTTCCAACCATTTGAAACAATGGACACACCTATCTCAACCCATGAATCTCTTATAGGCTTCAATGCATCTTCAACCAACTTAACCTCCTTTTCCAATAAAGTGCTACACACCTTCTCATAACCCGGGCCCTTGTACCCTTTTGGAGCCTCATTAACCGCTCTCAACATCTCTTTCCAATATGGAGAACGAACAACATTAAAAGATAATCCATTGGCATATATTCAGAAAAGCATCTCAAAGGAGCATGGTTTCAATGCCTGACAATTTCTGCTTCAAGATTACTTATTGGTATCTTTTATTAGTTATTAGAAATAATATTTATATTTTATATTACCTAAAGGATTTTGTTTTCATGTCAGTTAGGGGTACTTTTATTATTTAACACAGTTAATGTAAGAAATCTAATTATCCTATATACAAAAAACAAAAGAGCTAAAGAGAAAAATTTCTAGGAATGGTCTTTCTGCACGGTTCTGTGCAAATTGTGTCTTAGCCAAGCACAATGACCATAGAATTCTTGGAAACTTTCTTGCATGAGTTGGAGCTCATACCTACTTAAGAGAGTTCTTCTCTATATATTGCCTGAACTAACATTTCAGTAGATTTAGAATTCTGTTTCTTTTCCGTTTTCACGCAACCAATCATTCATAAATATTCAGCTCTTTCCCGTCTTTAAACATATAAGAAAACACATTTGTGAGCATTCAAGATTTCAGACTATTCAAATTCAAATTCTTCTTTCTTCAGGCCTAGGTTTCAACTTTGTTGGCGTTTAAATTTGGTTGATAAAGCTGCTACCTTAGCTAGCTTGCAACCATTTGGATCATCAAGAAAGGTACTGCGGATGACATCTCTGAAATGGTTCTGTACAGTGACCATCTCGACGTATTCTCCTCCCTCACGCTAATATTCCATGCAAGGGAAAGATATCACCAACATTCTTGCGAAGTTGATAATAGTGGCAACTACCTGTCTGTAATCAATCAACTCTACTGAATGAGCGTCATAGGCTTTCACCTTGTACGCCAATTGTTCTTTCCAAGCAAAGAGATCTTGCTTGTTTTCTTCAGAGTATACTGATTGATATGTCAATTGCAAATCTGCAATTGTGCTTTCGTCTTCAAGCCTCTTTTCTGCAATCCTTTGTTCTGATTGCTGGATCTCTGCACGAAGTCCATGTGCTCTATCCCGTAACTGGTATAGGTTTGCCAATATACATCTACCCTTGAGAACAAACTCTTCCACTTGATCTCTCAAGTGTTTTGCCAAATGTTATCAATTGTCGATGATTTTGTTCGGCGGGGAGATCTAGTAGTCCTGCTGGTAGGGCTAAGACGTTTGGTGTGCCATGTATCAAGCTGGTTATGTATGACCTCAGTTTTTGGTTTTCAGCCTTTAAGGCTGCCTTTTCTTTACCATCCTTAGCCATTCTTTCTTGTGCGCTCACCGAAGTTATTCCAAGAAGGTCTGCCTCCACCTGTCGTGTAGTATTCCCGAGGTTAAGTTGAGACAAAGTGTAGTCTTCTACTTGAACCTCGTGTATGCTTTTCTCTACTGGTGGGGCGGCAGTCTCTATGATGATCTCGCACTCTGCATTCCTTTCTATGTGAACTTGTTTCTTCAACCTTTTTGTCGATGTGTCTTGTGGGACGTGGTCGAATTCGGTAAAATCAAGTTCATAGGAGGGTTTTTCCCTCTTCCTTCCTAGGAAGCCTTCAAGCCAAATAGAATCTCGGCGAACTTCGCTAGGAGGGACGTGTGGCCCTTGAATGCTAGATGTGTGAGACTGTGCTGGAGCAATGTCCCTCGGTGGCGAATCCAAGTCGATGAGGACTTGTGACCGCTGTGATACTGGTGATATTGGTGGCTCTGCTTCCATAACAGGCACCGTTTTCGCTGCTGCTTCTACTATTGTTGCTCCTGCCATTGGCTCAGCCACTGGTTCTTCAACAACTACTGTTGTTGGTTCCTCCGTGATAACTTCTGCTGAATCAGGGGTAGCAGTCTCTACTCTTTGTTCTGGGGCAGCAATACCCGTGATTATTTCAGCACTATGTGTGGCTTTCTCCACAGGTGTCCTCTGTGTTCTAGGCTTCGTAGGCTTTGACATCCTCATCCCTCGGGGAGGATTGCACCATTGCTTCTACCTAGGCTTCCTTTTTGAAGTGGAAAGTGGTGTAGAATGAACCTGTGGCAGCTCTATTCTATGAGGTATCACCTTCCTTGATTTCTTGCTGTCGAGATAGAGTTGGCTATTTCTAACCACTCTACTCGTTCTTTCTTCTATAGACGTGTTCTCTTTGGCATACCAATCCACTCTCGGGAGCGGTTGGGAGTCAACTGAATCTGCGAAGAATGAGGGGAGAATGACTTCCCCTTCATCATCGGACAGGCCCTCAATGTCTGCTGACATAAAATCAGCAATTTGTGGGAGTCTGAATCTGCTGTAGTTCCTTCTTCGCACTTCATACTCGTCTTTACAATTCACCCAATAATCTTCCATTGAAGACTTATGTGACGAGTGTTGCTAGAGGTGTGCTGCATAGAGTCCTCTGGGATCATAGGATCTTCTCTCAATGAGATACTTGAGGTTAAACCTCACCGTTTCCTGACTCATCATCTTAGCATCTGCCGCGAATCCACATCTATATAGTCCCATTTCAACGAGAAAGTTAACAGCTGTCTTCCTCTTCAAGCGCAAGTAGACATGAACCTTGGACAACTGTCTCAGGAATTCCATGAAGACTACCCTATCTAAAGGGTATCTTGGTAGCATGGCAAGGTGGCCAATGTAGCCATACACGCGTATGTAGGAGAACGTAGGGAATTGAATGAACCAATCCGCCATTGCCTCTCTGGCTGTCTGTGAAATACGCACATGCATCTCATGGTTAAGCTCACGTACTGTGTGCATAATGAAGTGATCACTCGTTCTCTTGAAGTGTTTTTCCACTTGAGTAAACTCAAGACGTGTGAAATGTTCGTGAACCTTCTGCACATGTAAGGTTTCCACATTGTTCAATAACCTGAAATCACCTTGGAAGGCTATCAAGTATACCAGGTAAGAGCACATGTGGAACCTATGAGCTTCCAGATACCCAGTGATTTGTCGGTGGAGTGTGTCACTAATCAAAGTGGCCCAATCATAATATTCCCTTCTGCCAATGATTTTAGCAATAACATAGTACATCCATGGCTAGAATTGACGACCATCTTCTTCTCCAGTGATTCTATTTAGTAGAGTGATTAACACTGCGTACTCATCTTTACATTCTCCTCGTCCCAACGACTTAGGCAAGCTTGCCTTTGTCAATTTTAACCATTTTTCAGCCATTACCTATTGACATTTGTCCTTAGCTGTCTCAAATGCCTTCTCACATTCCGTCACTGATATGACTTTGCTGTTAGGACATGATGGAATATCAAAACACCTTTCGATATCCTGAGGCTTTAGACTACAAACAATTCTTCCATCCGCTGCTCTGATTTCTCTGGTGGTAGGGTTGTAATGCTTGATACAAGCGATTACAAGCTCCACGCTTTGTAGTGTGATGGGAATTGATGCGGCTTGCAGCAATCCGGATTCTTCAATATTCTGTAATGTGATTTGATTCATGCCTTCTAGCTGCTCCAAATCAACCACTAGATTTACTTGGTGTAAATTTGTGTCAACTGTTTTCAAGTAATCATGGAGTAAGACCGTCTTGGTCTCGTATTGTACCTGGGAGTACTGCATCTTGAAAAACTTAAAGATTGACTATAATCTTGACCTTGTTCAGATGATTTTTGGAAACCCTTAAAAATAGCGCCCTGCCGAGAAGTATTTTTCCGGAAAAAATCTGGCACATGGGTTTTGTTCGTGCTTCAATGCTGAACAAACCCAGTTCCTCAAAATTTGGATTCTGAAACTTTTTTGTAAAAACCCCCAAAAATAGGGGCAGCAAGTTTGCTGATTTTGGAAAATTTGTCGAGATGGGTTTCTCTGGAAAATAATGCTGAATCTACCCAGTTGATTTGATCTGATGTAGCCTATTGCTTTTTCTGTCAAATGCAAGAAAACCTAAGACCAGAAGAGAGGAAGTAGACGGAAGATGGATTGGAAGTTTTATCTGATTTTCTAAAAAAATCTATATGGATTGGAAGTTTTATCTGATTTTCTAAAAAAAATCTATCTCTGGGTGCAATCCTCAAAATAGCAATCCTCTTCTACTTCAGATCTGCAAGAAAAATTGAAGAACGGATGAAAACCTTGTTCAGATCTATCAATGGAGTCCTTGAGAGCTTGTGGCTGTTCTTGATCTTCTATCCTGCAATGAAATAATGAAATGGGACGCCTTCACCTTGAATATATATGTTTAAGCTTCAGATCCACAAGTTTGGGGACCTAACTCAAGCTCAAAAGTGATTTTGGCTTGATCTAAAGTTGAAAAGGTGATTTCCACCAATCGTGGAGTGTTTAAGCCAACTTTAACTCAAAAAGCTCTTGACTTAGTCAACAAATTGACCCTTGACTTCCTTTAGGCGTCCCTTTTGGTTTCTTGCAAACTTTTAAATATTTTCTCTCTTGAAAGCCCTCTGTTTGATCTTGAATCTAGCGTTATCTGTTGATCCTGAGATGTCGCGGACACATTCACTGCGGAGCTGGATCCAAACTGAAAAGAACTGCCTGGGAGACATGATGATGAAAAGCTGAGTTTAGGTCTTCAAAAGAATGGGTGCCTTTTCCAAGAAAAGGCGCTTTTGCTAATGCCTTAGTGAATTTTCAAACTTCGTTCTTCAACCTTTTGAAATGACCTCTCGTGCTTTGATATGGATTTCTCATTGATTGGAGAGTCAGATGATTTCGCTTGATGTTTCATCAGGTACCCAGCTTTGTTCTGCCAAAAATGACTGACTTCAGAAAACCTAGATCTCAATTTAGGGTTCCTTTATTCAAGGGCGCCCTTCCTTGAAAAAGGCGCTTTTACCTTTTGGCCTGATCATCTTCATCTGAAAAGTTGCCTACTTTGATCTGGATTATCCGTTGAATGCTTCGTCAAATGTTGGTGCTTGCAGTTGCGTTTCCGAGATCCACTTGGGCTGAGAAGGTTATCCTAGGAAGCCTTTTGTCATTTATCAGCATCTGGAGGTCAAGAAAGAAGGGCGCCTTTCTTTTGGAAAGGCTCTTTTTCTTAGAACTTCGCCGTTAACTGTGGTTTCCTGATATTTCCTCAACTGCCTCTTTTTGCTTCGTCAGCAGCTGCTTGTGGTCTATTCATCGGATGATCTAGATGTTTGTTTCACTGTCGAGCCAGCAATCAAACGTCAAGAATGACTGCTTTGGATGATCTTACTGACTACATTTGACCCTCAAATATCATGGGCGCCCCTGCTTGAAAAAGGCTCTTTTCAGCATTTTGAGTTCTCTCCTTCGTAACGTTTCCAGAGTTAGTCAAATTTTGACCTTTTTCACTTTCAGGAATCTCCTTCATCAAACAGTATCATTTTTGACCTTTTCTCGCCATGGTTGTGTCGTTGAAGCTTTTGAGCTTTAGCTTTAAAGACCTTAGTGCCATTAATGGTCGTGGAGCTCTAACTTGTTCCTCAAAAATTAGAAATAGACCCACCAGAGTAAAACATGTCTTTTGATGATTCTACTTGACCAATGTGATCGTGAAGCCTTTTAATCCTATCAAAATCATTTTCAATCATTTCTGGGAAGGTCCTATTTTCAGGGGTTTCCCTGAAAATAGGGGCAAAAAACCCTAATTTTCAAATTTTCAGAATTTTGCACATTTGTTCCTTGACAGAAACCCACCAAGATTCTATGATTGGTTTGACCTAAAACTGACTTAACATGGCATTTTAACAAGGTTTAGCTCAATTTATACAGAATGCCAAAAAATTAATTTTGGGTACAACAAACTTGACGATCTACAAAGGTGCAGCATCTTCAAGTTGGGTTGATATGATTCTTCAGTGTGCATTGATGTCTCCTAGCCTCAGGGCACTCCAACAAAGTTGTTTTTTTCTCCTTATTAGTTTGCTTCATGTCATTAATGTAATATCTTCTTTACTGAAAGGCATCATTATATTGAATCCTGCTTATGTCTTGAAACAGACAACAGTGTCATCAGGAATGATGTTTGACACATAAATGTATAGTATGTTCTGACAGTTTCTGTTCATAAATAGTATCAGCAAATCAACAATTAAGTCATCAACATCATCTTATTGATGGCCATCATGTCAGTGAGTTCCCCTTGAATGAATAACCTTAGCTACAATAGGAATGTTGACAAGTAACTGAAGTCAGACAGACAATATAGACTCTGGAACTGTTAGTTACTCATAGAAATGGCACAATTTGTATATCAAAGGCAATGAAAGCCATTTTAAGATACAACAAAACAATTGTACAAATTACATGATAGACATTTCTGAAAAATAAGAACAAGAATGAAGCAGTTACCAAACATAAAAAATGAAAATATGAGTAAAATTGAGCGATGAGAAGAGACATAATTACCAGTCCCCTACGCATTGCTTTTTCACGAGATGCAGGCTGTCCAGATATAAAATCTGACCACAGTTCCATGACTCGAGAATATTTCTCACGCACACGCAGATATCGAAACACTATTAGAAGCGGATATAAATAAAACATAGCTCTAATATAAAGCTTTAAAAACCACCAAAATAAACTGTTGATTAAGCCTCTGCCTTGAGCATTGGGTCCACGTCTGGCTCTGCTCTGTGTTACATGGGTACCTGCTGTTGCATTTTCAAACCTTTTTTCTGTGTTTATTCGCCATTCCAGGAACCATACGGAATCATAAAGCTTACTCTGACCCTTAAAGCATGCCATTTCAAAGCAGTTTGAATTTAGCATAACATATAGCTTGCTCCATCTCAAAGAATAACATAAAGAAAATACTACCACAATACTTGAAAATTTTCATGTTACTCACCAGATTATAAAGAAAATTGAAGCCTTCCTGGGCCATGAAATCATCGCAAATAAGAATCAACTTATTTAAATACCAAGTCCTTAGTACAGACAGTGGCTCTAAATTCCATAGTAGAATGCAACTCCGGAAGAAAACTTTAATTGGAACCACAATTTGATAACTAAGCTCCCATTCCTTGAATGGTACCCACATAAACTCTACAGAGGTTGGAATTGCAGAAGTGACCATTTTCACATAAAGTCCATCAAATCCTCCAACTTGTTTGAAATAAGTATCAAATTCCTTCAACAGAAAAACTAAAAAATGATGAGAAGATTGCTGAAATCAGAGGATACAAATAAAATGCCTCAACCATATTAAACTAAATAAAATACTTCAAACATAGCACACTGCCAGAGATAGCCAAAATGCAAACAATGATTTCCCAATATGCAATCATGCACCAAAATAGACCCAGATAGGACACCTTTCTACCTTTTGCAAACTCTTTTTGTATTTTCCAATCTAAGGAATTCCAGACATACTCTTACCTTAGAAAAGAAACACAAAGACAGACTATGTAATCTTTGCCAATGAAAAGTGTTTCAACATAAAACTTGCAAATGCACAAAAAAACACCAATGGAGCCAGAAATACGCACCTGAATATCAACACGGTATTCTTTGTCATCACCCTTAAGAACAATATACATCACAGCCCAGTCATGTCGAATACGAGCCTGACCTACTAACTGTTTAGTAACTGCATAGGAAGCAGCAACTGGGTGCATCTCCCATCTCTTTTCATTCTCATTATACCATGTATTTGTGATGACTCTATCGTGATACAATAAAATACGTTCCTATATTCACAACAAAGGATTAAAAAAACGAAGTCATAATTTTGATACAAAAATTTTAAGATTGTTCACAAGAACAAAAACCCTTTATGTAAATTAGAAGCAATATATTACGGGTAAGGTAAAAGGTAAAAGTATTCTTTAATGTCACCACCAAGAAAGACACCAATTTGATGTATGAGATCTCCCTTATGCAAGAATCCCACAAAAGTATTATTTTTTCCAGTTACCTTATATTGTTTTGAGGTGTTCAACCCTACCCCCTTCAAAATTCAAAATTGGAAACTCCATTTGTAGTTCCACATAGTAACCAATTAAAAACACAGTATTTAAAGTGTGCTAACCCAGCTTGAGGATTATAAAACCATTGCAAAAGCAAAAGTTCTTGGGGAAAACAAGTGAAGATCATCAAGAAAGGTGAGCCCTTACGAAACATTAAACTCATATTAAAATCAGGGCCAATGCTCTAAAGACATCATTCAAAAGTAGAAAAATACAACACAGGAAACACACATATGCATATAACATCTGAAAATTGTTGAAGAATGTCAAATGTGGCAGGCTTCCAAATGCAAGTGAGATAGTTAAAGTATGGTAAATGTGGCCAAAGGGTTTACTAGGATACATAAACATCAATAAGTAAAGTAATAACAATTACTGTACCCAATGACTCATTTATGACACAAATTTAGAGGCATTAAAACTATTTTTATCACTATGGAAACAGACAATATTCCTCCCACTACTTCTGACAGGTTAGAACTTTGAGTACAATAAACCACCTATATAACGCAAAAAATTCTCAAATAGCAAATAAATTCATATACTGCAATTATCTTGATGATTTAATCTATTAATGGTTGGACAGTTGCCAACCCGATATCAACCAGTTATTCAATATCTACTAACCTTGAACTTGCCCTTTTATCACCACTATTGAGTACATTCATTTTATTCAACCCCTTCATATTTTTTGTTGATGCTATTTTTCAGTAAACTTGTAGTCTCGTGATAATTTTCTGCTTCTACTTCTAGAGAAAAATCTCAATTTGCAATCTTCCAGTGCGCATTCTTAGGGATTAGCTGCTGAGTTATATTCCTATGAAAATACAAATACATCTTTTGTTATTTCTGCTCATATTTCACCATCTGAAAAATTCAAAGAATCTGTTGTTAAAGGAATGAAATTACTTGCAAAGTTTCAATGTTGTTGCAGATGCTGCAGCAAAGAAAGGAGTGAAACTGTTTAATATGCATCTTACCAATCTTGTCCTATACATTCTAAGTGATTGCAGTCTTATTCGTGTGGGTTTCACAAGGCCAGTTTACTTGGTATCATGGGAGGAAACAACATTGCTATATTGTTTAAAACATTAACAGATTTTTTATTTCAGAACACGGGGTTTATTTTTGACTGCAAATCTCTGCACCAGTCGATACTTCACCCTTACCAGACCTCTAACCCATTCAACTTGATACCTTTAATGTAACTCAATGCAAAAGGTTCTTGTTTAAATGAGAAAATATAGAATAAACAACTGCAACTTTTTCAAAATATCCAAAACTTGGTATGCAGTATATCCTCAAGTCTCGGGATATGTCCATTGATAAACCATCACTTATCAGACAGAAGCTGAAGGACTGGAAATACTTTTAGAAATGTTTTTCAGCACCCAAGAGAATCATTGAACAAACTCAAACAAGTGCATGTGCGAATTCATGATAGTCATTTCAATGCTGAAATGTATAAACAGGAGCAAATGCTAAATTTGCCATCACTCAGATCTTCTAAATAAAAAAGAAATGAACTGGCAACAAATATCTCATGCAATTTGGATAAACATGAGGCTCATAAAATATTCTTTTTCACCATTACTTCTAGACAGTAAGCACTTGAACACAATTAACAGTTAATAATCCCTATTGGGACTGTATCAGATACTCTGAGCATAGTTGAAAAACTCTCCAATTGCAAAAACTCGACAAACCTGGAAAACTCGACTCGGAAAAAACTTGGCAAAAACTCAGCAAAAAACTCGGCAACTTAAAAAACAGTGTAAACTTAATTAAAAGCACTTTTTTTTTTTTGCAAAATTCAACAATAAGATCCATCCAATGAGTCAATAAATGAGTACATAGAAGAGACAAGCTGAGTCTAGTTGTATTTGATTGATTTGAAAGAAAATTAGATACAAAATGTCATCCTTGTGTGGAATGCTCAATGCGCTGATACTGATAGTCTGAAACAAAATGAAAATAGCAAATTGTTTTTGTAAAAACTAAAATTGAAAGTAAATAGTGGAGAGTACCTAGAAAATCAAATGAATTCAATGGGAGTTTGAGGGCAATGCCCCCAATGGGGTCGAGGGACAGTGCCCCTAGCAGGGTCAAGGGGTAGTGCCCCTTCCGAGGGTTTGGGGGCAATGCCCCCAGTGGGGTCAAGGGGCAGCGCCCCTTGTGGGGTCTAGGGGCAGTGCCCCCAGTGGGGTCAAGGGGCAACGCCCCTTCTAGGGGTTTGGGGGCAATGCCCCCAACGGGGTCTCGGGGCAGCCCAAATTAAGACCTCCAAAACCACACAAAACTCAAAATGCCTTTTTGTTCGGCTACTTGAGCATTTTCCTGATCGCACAGGTTTTTTTATAAAACTCACCGTACTTTTTGAAAAAACTCGCCAAAAGTACCGTGAGTTTTTTCAAAAAACTCGGCACGAGTTTTTGGTGTACAAGTGCATGAAAAATTCGGTTTGAAAATAAACTTGCGAGTTTTCTTTTACTCGTCGGGTTTTTCACAGGTCTTGCAACTATGCTCCTCAGGATATCAGCCAGTAAGCAAAGAATGGGGAGTGTCCAAGTGAGTCACATCCCAAGCAATTCAATGCATAAAGGAAATAGTCATAAATGAGGAAATGTAACATTAAGCTTGCTGATAACTGAATCTGAGCTTAAAAAAGCTAGATTCTCTTTTGCCAGCGATAAGACACAACGACCTGACGGGTTTAACTTTTCAACCCAATTCTTTCAGGATTTCAGGGTAATCTTAAAGGATGGCTTGTTGAAAAAGTCCAATTATCTTGAAGAAATAAGAAATTCTTAAAACATAACAATATAACCACTTCAACTCGCTTTACAAAGAAAATGCAGGAAATCGCTTTGGACGCCTTCAAGCCAATATCTTTATGTAGCTGTTATACACCTAGAATTGCACCCTGTGCAAAGTTTACAAAAAATTGAGCATTCTAGAGCAACATGGGATCATCTCGAGGCTGTGGGTCACCTATAACTGAAATGAACCTCCGGAGAAGGCCGGCTTCCTTTGGGTATCACCTAAACTATTGATTCTTTGAAGGGAAAGGGATAAGGAGTACATAAATTAAAGGACTACACTAGGGTGATACACCAAACTGTTTGAGAAATCATGAAAATGAACACAGGAAGAACATACACTTGAAAGCCTAATTGCTATTCTCAGAACAACCTCTTTCAGATTTAATGCTTTAGTCCTAACAGGTTTGATCTACATACACACCTCAGGAAGGAAAGATTAATTTCACAACTTTAAGATATGAATACAGAATTATAAAACACAGTTAAAGACTTGCAAGTTCAACAGAAAGATACAAAAATGAGAATCATACAAACATGAACACAAACTTCCAAGGTAAACTCTGTGTTGTATTCAGGATTCCAGTTGAGTTACAGAAAAACATACATTGATTGAGAAAGGATTGATTAAAAAAAAATACTAACTCCTTAGAGTGTGTAATCAAAACTATTTACAAAAAGGCAAAAAATGCCTTATATATAGACTGTATGTCGACCCCTTAGGGCTTACGAAAATATCCCAATTCAGAAAAAGATCTATCTCAGATCTTTGATGAATTAATTGCGGAAGCCTGCGTGTCCTGATTGTTGGTGTCGATGTGAAGAACCACCCTTGGAGAAGCCTTCTCCTGATCTTTTGTAGCATTAATTCTTCTGATCCATCATGTCCAGCTACCAAGTCCCCTGTTGAAGAGCCGCATTGAATGCCCCCCGAGCTCAGAACAGATATGTGTTGTATTCATGTTGCATTCGTCCCGCATTGGCATTCCACGTTCTGATTACACTGCCACGGCTCGCCTCAGATCCCTCTGGTTAGTCGAGCACCTTCCACGCAGGCCCTACAGCTGGTCAAAAGTCCTTTTGAACGGAATTGCATCTCGGCAAGACACTGAAAGTATCTTGCTGATGCAATTATGTGTCCCTGTAGCTTTAGAAGTCATGTTGATACCACCAAAACCATCGGCAAGACAAACGGATTCGATTAGAAGTCCCAGCGAGCACCATTGAGTCACATTGATATCCTTTTCATTTGGTACCTCCATCGCTGTCGGCCAGAGATTATATGTTCGAGAAGACCTCTTGGCGAGCCCTCCATCTCTTGGCGAGCACATACGCAGTCGATATGACTCTTGGCGATGACCTCTCGTTGAGCTCATTTCGTTTGCCCCCGAGCTTACTCTTCTCCTCTGGGCTCGAGCTCCTTTGGCTTTCGATGAGACATTGGTCTGTCGGCCGGACTTCATACCGAGCGCCTCTTCATTCTCTGCCGAGCTGTTCACTTTACTGTCAGCGAGACAACACCGAGTCGGGAAGACCTCTTATCGAACTCATAAGGCTATGCCAAAGTATATAACCTTCGGCGAGACTCCAAACGGTCGCTAGGACCCCATGGCGAAAACCCCAACTCTTACCGATACCAGATGTTTTGTTGGTGGGACCCATACTTGTTTGCTTCAACCTTCAAGACCCCTTGGTCGGGGAGACCCTCTCTGGTCGGCATGAGGTTGTGCCGACGGCACTTATCCCGACGAGGCCTCACTTCATCTATCGGCAAGAGGTCGTCAGCGTCTCCCCGAATGCATTTTACCTTACTGAGCTCCGCTTTCCTTTCACCAAGAGATCGCCGGGTCGGGCAAACTTCTCTCCGACTTGGAAAGATACACCGAAAGCCTCCTTGTCGATGAGACATTAACGAGTCGCTAAGACCACCTGCCGAATTCCCTTTTGTTTGCCTGAAGAGCTACTGTTGTGTTTTTGGCAAGAGTCTTGCCGAACTGATTTTGTCTTGGTGAGGACCCATCTGAGTATCGGCAAGAGCCTATTGGTGTCACCCCGAAAGCATTTCACTCCACCAGGATGTTCCCTTGAGCTCATGGAGAGCTTGCTCAGTCAGCAAGACATCCTACCGACCCCGCCCTCATTCTGTCCGAGCTCTTCTTTACCTTCGTCAGGACATCTGATGTCGGCGGGACATTCCGGCGAAGTCCCTTAGTTACATCGAGGTTCTTTTGTGTCGGCGGGACTCCTGCCGAAGACAATTGCATCAAGGTCCATCCTTTCCTTTCGGCAAGACTTTCGTCCTCCCAAGACCTCCCGACGAAGCCCCTTACCTCTGCCGAAAGCATCTCTCGCTCCAAGACTCTTCGCA